>NC_051171.1:67015777-67198277 GCF_013339725.1 Rhipicephalus microplus
CCTCTTGATGATGAGCCTACATGATTTCTCCTTAGTAAAGATAATCAAATTATTTACGTTGCGCAAACACTATAATTGAGTATTTATATGCCGTAGTAAGGTCATGCATATCGCTTTCAAGCTTTGGTTCTTTAATCAATGCCTCGATTTATCTTCGTTCATTTTGTGGCTGTTTAGATTGGCATTACGATGTGTTAAAATTTTGGCACCTTCTTCAAGCTATAGAGCTCAATGTTTCAATAACAAAAGCTGTCAGACTTCTTTTTTTGACCCAATAACTAGTTTGAAATAACCTAAAGCAAAATATGTGTACCTAGACATCCTGTCCGAATATTTTTCTCATTATATAATTTTGCGTTATCAGATATTTGGCATAATATGCAATCTTTACATGCTCGCTATGACGATGGGTTACTGTATTGCACAGTGAATCTTATAAACTTACTAAAACTTTGCTAGGGCGTCAATAGCTAGAAGTATTCAAGTTTGAGCAACCATTCCAATTGAAATATTGCGCATACAACACTCGTTCAAGAGCGGAGACAAATCAAGGAGAAGCCCAGTAGAAGACCCGCGTTGACCCGCAGTGGCTTGTCTGTGTAATGCGCTCATTTATTGTACATGTGTCGGTGTTCCAGTACGAAGTTAGACCGAAACACATGCAGACGCATGCGAATAAAGGAAAACATACGGGATTTTTCAGTGTGGTGCTGAGGTAGTGTCAGTCTCAATTCTGCCAAAACGGTTAATTGGCACTGTTGTGCCTATTAGAATCTCAATTCTGTGTAGTAGTTTCAAGGTTTGCAATAAAATTACAGTAAATGTATTAGGTTACGCCTGCAGTCAACAATTTGTGGTTTTCCCAGAGCAGCCCCAAGTTCAGATTTATTACTGGCATTGCGTGTTTTCGTGATAGTTTATAATAAACAAGTTGAATTTACCAAACTTGAAACACATTATGCAGGTAACAGAAAACAAGACTTGAAATTGGTATCCTGAAAGAAGCCTTTTTATCAGTGGCCTTGCAAAAAAAGGTATGGTGGGAGGTAGTCGTGGGCTTTTCGAATGTATTGCACGAGGGGGTGGTGGAAGTGAACACGTAATTAAAAAATTGCCCGCAGCTTCCCTCGGGGGAACACTGAGGAGGATTCGGCAGCGGCTTCACGTTCTCTAAGTTGAGAATCTTCCGCTCGACGCCGACGTTTACGTTCGGCGTCGCGAGCTCTTCTCTGCGCTGCCGTGTCTTCGGACGACGACGACGACGACGACTTGCTTGCGGTTCCGCCAACAGTTTGGCCGGCGCTGGTCGAAGTACGTCGATCATTCTGTTTGTGGATTTGTTGGCATTCATTTCATGGCGACTTCGGACGTCGACGCGCCGTACAAACCAACGGACGAGCGGCAACTGAGCGAGCGAACGCCGACTTTGAGTATATATACAGCGCGACGGCGCATGCGCTGTCAGCTGTCGAATGTTCTCGAAGGAGAAGCGCGCGCGCGGCACAGATGGCGACGGCGCGACGGCGCATGCGCTGTCAGCTGTCGAATGTTCTCGAAGGAGAAGCGCGCGCGGCACAGATGGTGGGCGATGGCGCGACGGCGCATGCGCGCGCGTCAGCTGTCGAATGTTCGAGAAGCGGTGCGGACGGCGCGGACGGCGCACTACAAGGCGCGAGTATAAGATGCTTCCGCATCTAAAATGATTGCTGCCATTATAGTCTTCGTTAATGAACCTGGAGCGATTTTCCGCGAGTGATGAACAGTTTGTCTTTTTGAATTTGGTTTGAGGACTTTCAATTGAAATACTTATTAATATGTGCTTTCACAGAAATGCCTGATTTGTTCCTGGTACTGACTTTATTGACATAAGTGAAAAAAATTGGCCCTATATATTAACCACAAGAGCACATACCTTGCACTATCTACTTATACTCTCTGAGGCCGCTCAACAAAAGCTGTGGTGAGTGAACAACTTCATGCAAATGTCTGTGTAAATAAGAGCTCTTTAAGTATTTTGCGAACATTAGGTTACAGTTTACGAAAACTTGTTTCGAAGAAGTCATTATGTTGTTAGCTTCGTGTGCTGACAAGTACTTTTTCGCTGTTTTGCAAATGAGTGTTTAAATCTCGCCTATCGTTGATAATTGATTCAGTAGAGTACAGCTGATTATATTTATTATTCACTACTTATATCTTCAAGAAATACTCCAGGCGATAGCTACCGTATATCAGGCCATATTTTTAATACATCTCAACAAACCATTAGCCTTCATGCAGACCTGAAGATGGGACAGGTGGTTTAGCTGATAGAGCAAAGCATTAAAGCGTCTCGCCCTATATTATGGCCGGGTTCATATTGATAGGAATGCCAAGAACTTTTTGAACATGCAATATTCGAAGTATTTTAGTTGTCTGGAAGAGAAGTCACTTTTTCGTCTTCATGGGTTCCGAGAATCCATAGCTATGTGAAACAAGCCTTTGTGATTGAATGACATTAAGAAGAGCTGCACCCATTCTTTCATATTCTTGTCGTCCGTGTACAAGTCAAATGTTGCACTACAAAACTTTTACATAACATCCACGATATTCGTGATAAACAATCAACCGGTCATGGTAATTTTTTTGCCCTTTTCCAACGCATAGTTGAAGATGCACATGAGCACTTTCATTTCAATATTTAGTGATGTAGATTCCGGTTTTTCATGGAAATCTGTGGAGTCCTTCTATATTTATCTTTAGTTCAAGGACCTTCTGGTGTTCTTTCGCCTACATCTTTTTTTTTTTGCCGATGAGCCCTGCCATGGTGGCCTAGTGGCTAAGGTACTCCACCACTGACCCGCAAGTCACGGGGTCAAATCCCGGCCTTGGCGGCTGCAATTCCGGTGGAGGTGGAAATGTTGTAAATCCGCCTACTCAGATTTCGGTGCACGTTTTAGAACCCCAGGTGGTCGAAATTGCTGGAGCCCTCCACTACGGCGTCTCTCCTAATCATATGGTGGTTTTGGGATGGTAAACCCAAAAAATCAATCAATCAATATTTTGCTGATGATGGTGCACTATTTCTTGAAGCTAATACGAAAAGGGAATGAAATGGAATGAAAAAAAAACTTTATTTCCCTAAAGGGAAATAAGTACTTTTCAATTCGACTTGAATCTTGTATCGAACAGGCGCATTCTTATATTTTAGAAAATAACCGCCTGGAACAGAAAGATCATGTGTCGGTCCAGTGTGTACCGTCCGTAATGGGTTGATTGATTGATTTGTGGGGTTTAACGTCCTAAAACCACGCTATGATTATGAGAGACGCCGTAGTGGAGGGCTGCGGAAATTTCGTCCACCTGGGGTTCTTTAACGTGAACCCAAATCTGAGCACACGGACCTACAACATTTCCGCCTCCATCAGAAATGCAGCCGCCGCAGCCGGGATTCGATCCCGCGACCTGCGGGTCCGCAGCCGAGTACCTTAGCCACTAGGCCACTGCGGTGGGGCACACGTATTGTGTTAACTGAAACAAAATATAGTCGCTGTGCGTTATCTTCTTTGAGATAACCTGAATCGCTTTACCTTAATAGCACTGCCAGCTTAACAGTCAAGAACGCAATCATTTTTCCGCCGACACTAAACGCGCGTCAAAGCTTCTGCCATTTGAAAATTTTGGTAAACTGTACCACCCTAGAATTCTTCACGGTATTCTACTTTAAAAACAAAAAATATGTCTGATTTCGCTGATGATCTCTATAAGGTAGACAATGAAATTTGTAAATCTGGAAAATGATTCATATATTTAGTACCGCAACCGTCAATCCAATGGAAGCAGCCTCCCGCAGCTGAGTAACAATGAATGAAGAACAATATTTCTTCTACCACACCAAGTACCCCTTCGTTAAAATTAACACGTTAGAAATGTGCTGAATAATGTCCTACTTTATGGTTTCTACTGCCATCCTATTTACATTTCCGCACACTGTCTCTGCAAATCCATCGGCTTTGAAGAGAAATCACTAATTGATATGAAATGAATAAATCACAACCACCAGGTACAATCAAAGGATTTTCTAGATATGTTTTCTAGGTTCGCTTCGAAATTCACGTAGGAACGTTAATAAATCGAAGTCTCTTGCGAAATTATAAACAAAAATATTGCGCAGCTAAATCACTGAATTGCTGTCATTGTAGTGCTAACATAATTATGTCATACGTTTTTTCTCCACAGAAAAAACTGCAGGATGGATCAGTTCTTTGGAATGTACCTGCTTCTTGCTGTTGCCGTCCCTTTGGGTGCGCAATACTTTGCTGACTCTAAAGCCTACAACGTATTACACCTGTGGGAGTTTCTCAAAAGGCCGGAAACATAGTTTGCAAAAAAAAAAGGCAGATCTCACGTTTTTGGTGAATCGAGGTTATGCTAAGCATGCGGAGGGCACGTGATCATGTTGAATATCTTTTTTTGAGCGACACGTTATGGAAAGTGAGACTAAATATATGTACAAATGTTGCACGCACATCCACTTGTTGAAAAACTGCAGATTCTTAAAAACCTGTTGTTTCATCTTGCGCCAAACTACCAACAGTAACATCATGTATATTAGCAACACAAGAAGCGATGAGCTTATATGAAGCGCTGGGGCTCACGACGATATTAGCTATGGACGCTGCTACATGAATCAACTTCAGTGAGTGTCACCTAAGTACAATCGGTGTTCGCTCGACGTCGTAGCTGTATGGTAGGTGTACATATGTAGTAATAATCAAATTTGATAGCAAGTACTGCAACCACATTCGCCGTTTCACGAGCATCAGAGTCTATTGAAAAGTAAGTCCGAGACTTGGCGTTGCTCTGTGGTAGGATATTTGATCGACACGCAGGTTGCTGGGATTCAATTTCTGCTCGGACCATGATATTTATTCTGTGCGTTCGTTGGGTCAACGTTACCGAAGACAGTTTTTTCTTAACACTTACGCGTTAAAACTACCCTTGTGTGTTCTTGAAGCATCTGGGTAGATACTAAGTTTCTATCACCTGTGGCATATGCCCGCATACCTGTGGCACACACTCGCCCTCGGGTATGTGGCACTATTTGAAGGGAGGTTTTTACGACGTGTGCGAGGAGATAGTGACATTATTCATGTCTTGACCTCTGCGTATTGTTCGTCAAACCTTGGTACCCTTCATGTTATTTCGGTTCCCGCCCAGTTAAGAGGGCTGCGGCAGCTGCATTTCCGATGGAGGCGGAAATGTTGTAGGCCCGTGTACTCAGATTTGGGTGCACGTTAAAGAACCCCGGGTGGTCGAAATTTCCGGAGCCCTCCACTACGGCGTCTCTCATAATCATATGGTGGTTTTGGGACGTTAAACCCCACATATCATTCAATCAATCAGTCAAGATGGTGATCATGAGAGCGCCCAGTCGTAAGCGGCTAGATTGTTAGATAAATAGATAGATAGACAGATAGATAGATAGATAGATAGATAGATAGATAGATAGATAGATAGATAGATAGATAGATAGATAGATAGATAGATAGATAGATAGATAGAACAATTGCTTGCATTACACAAAGAAATGCTTCGCATTTAAGATGGGATACCTTATTTTGTTGAGCGAAATGTCTGCTAGTCCAGTGCTTGGGCCCTCAGACTTAAGCAATCGCTGTACATAGAACCAGAATTCAACAGTAGAGAGCTATTAGAGCACAAGAAACGCTTTCAACCGGATACCACGAGTGTACCACCGTGAGAAGCAGTACGAGTGTCTCTTGACCCACCCGTCTGTGTTCATCCCAATTTGTAGTCTCGTGGTTAATCTCAACGAAGCGATCTTTGAACTCAGGCCATCATTGCTATCATTGCGTCACCCATAAACCATGCTATAGTAAACAATGTGCTAATGGAGGAAGCATTTCTAAAGGCAGGTATGTCGAGAGTTTATTACAAGTGGCTCTTACCGAGTTCTTCATCTATTAGGAGGCACTTAAGGAAGCCATATTCTCGGGGAATCGTATCTCATGCAATATACGATTTATTGTCTACCGGGGATATGATTAACTGTAACACTTCACCATCATAGCTTGCGTTTGACGTGGAAAAACTACGCTATAATTATGAGGCATTATCAAAAGAAGACTCCGTAAATATCTCCCACTTGGTGTTCCTTAACCTGTTCAAAAATCTAACATTACGGGTGTAGAATTTTCACCTGCATTGAAAATGCTGCCGCCACCGGCGCGACTGCCCCGCGTAGTTCAGGATCGCAATCATTCACCGCAACCGCTGCCACACTGTGGTTGGTAAATGACGAATGTGTCTGCCTAAGTTTTTAGTAATTGATGCCACGCACACGTACCTTTAGTCTTACCTTTGCTTGAGGTTTAATAGAATGCTCGCTTTAATGAGGCACTGAGTTGCGTCAAGATTCGGTGGCTCTAATTTCACAAATATACAGCTCAGAAGAAGGGCACCACAGTTACCCGCCGTCGGTGTTCGTAACTATTATCGTGCCATAGTCGATGTTTGTAAACGGTATACTGCGCGAAATACGAAAGAAAGAAAAATACGAAGGAAACAAAATGCGTCATACAATGGGGTTCTAATCGATGCAATCTCCATGCGAATGAAGTACATTATCACAGAGCCATGCAGGCATTCGAAACTTTTTCACAAAAAAAACAAACAAACAAGCTTTGTTTCGGGATGGAACCACGCTAACGTACCCAGTATCACGTGGTGAAAATGTAAAACAATCAGGTGAGAAAATACAAATCCCATACCAAGAGGTTCGTTGATGCTTTCAATTTTACAAAATACTCAGCCGTAATTCTTCGTGGTAATCAGCCACCGCATCATTTTATGGAGTATATAGTGGGTACAGTGCAAACGTACTTCATTTAGTAGCCCCAATAGTGCTTGCAAGTAGTTCTAGTAATGTCATTCTTCCAGCTTTCGCTTTGACCATGTTGCTCTTGATGCGTAGGCCCGCGCTTTTTATGCAAGAACAACGCTTGTGACGTCCACTACTGTATGAGAATAAAATACATAAGGCCGGGTTGGTTCTGATTCAAAGCGAATGAAAAACTAGATGGAAATACCACAAAATTCACCAAGAGTGCACCTCCCGACTCACCAACATCAAAACAATGCGATTTGGTATATCGTCAATGCCAGCACGCGCACCTGCCGTGTTAGGCTGAACAAATAAATGACTACCCAAACATACACACTGCTTAATGTTGTGATGTTTAGCGTGCATTGTTATCACTTAGCACACAGGCTTGCTGGGTTAAGCCCCTATGAGTATCCTGCAGCGACAACCAGCATGGAACTCACGACCGTCAGAAACCTCTTTCAGAGCGAGTTGTACCATATTTACACATTTCATTGGTCTACCAAGATTTTTCAATAAAATGGGAACTGCTTGCTTTTTTATTTTCAGCTGTGGTTATCAATTTTAATTTTCATTTTCAGCTGTGATTATCATGCTGCCCAGCGAAGCTGCAGCTCTCGGCGGCGCCATCGGCGGCATTAACTCCATTGGCATGCGAAAGAAATAAACGACTGCTGGAAATGACTAGATCGCTGACCATTGGGGCCAGCCAATCGGTCGTAATTTATTTGCAATAAAACGCCCAACGGAACGCTGATTATCTGTTTCTTTTCTCTAATAACGTGTTAATTTTCTATTATGAATAAGCTGTGGTCATGGTATAGTTCTACAAATCACTATCATACTGTTATGTGACCAACAATAATAAAGCAACAGCCTTATATAAAACATACACAGTATCACAAGAATTTGGTAACATTTATAGCTGCTGTGCTCCTCAAGTTAACATCGACGAGTCCCGAAATTGTGGCGCACTGATATTTGGGAGTTGGTAAGTTGTTTAATTTCATATGCCTCTTCTTGTACGTAGCTTTGTTTGTGAATTGTAGGTACCAGTAGAGAAGTGACGATGTCGAAGACGGTACTCTAAAGGTACTAAGAAATTGCAGCCAAAGCCCAGTTTGACCCTCAAAGTGACCGGATGATACTGCTAGGCTTCCTTGAAGTTTTGAGTGTGAAGCAAGCACACCAGCCCGAGAAAGCTCCCTATACATGTGATGGGGTGGGGTGGGGGGGGAGCTAGGATTTCTGCCATTTTGTTTCCCGCTATCCCGCTGGCCGATTTACTCGCACAGACTATATGATAAACCTTTTATTCTACCTTCATTCCATTGAGCTAACTTAAGAGAATATAGAGAAAAAGTTCTACCCATAAAGACATAACAGCCTCATTTTGGTACGCTTCCATTATTCGTCTTGCACTGATTCAAGGAAACTGCGGATATGGCGTTTGTAAAACGTTTTTAAAAACTCGAATTCTCGCAAAATAAAGCGCCAGGCAGCGTATTCAAGTATTAAACAGGAATGAGAACAGAAAATCTTCCTAAGGGGGCTCATCGAAGGCCGCTTCTACGACAATAGCGGTATGTGAAACTCGACGGCCAGGACATGGGCTCTCTTGAAAGCTGAAGTTGATTAAAGATGTGGGAATGAATCAGCCTTAATTTGCTGTTCACGCAGTAGCTTGATGTCAGTTGAGCGATTGCTGAAGTGATAAAAAACACAACTTGATTGTATAATAATATAGAATTTCAGGATTTTTTATTCGTTTTTTTAGTAAGTTCACTGAACTGAACATATTTTCAAGTATCTGAGAGTATGTGAACTTGAGAACCATTGTCTTTGCGCGTTTATTTCCTTTGGGAGAGGCATGTCCGCAGAGGGTAACAACTTGGATTGTAAAAAGAGAAGCAAAACATGATTACTTCACATCATTTACAAGTAAAATGTACTATAGCGCTATATAAAAACACAGAACTCACTGTGCTGGATATGAGTTTAGAACTTATATGCCCAGGCACACAACGTTTATTATGCGGTATGTTCAATAGGTATTGCAGCTACCTTAAACTGGGACTCTGGCGTAAATAATCAACCAAGTAATATTCCACGTCACTTCAGGACACTCACTGGTGTAGTGAAAATACCCAAGTAACATACACATCAAATTAAGTGACCGAACATGGTTATTTGGAGGCCAAAATTTTTCGACATTGTTATTTTTCTACTGCTATTGTAGCAGAGCATGTGCGTGTTTCCTATGTGCATTGACACTTTTTCGCAGCCGAATGTAAATTATTTGGAGAAAATTTGTAATGGTAGTTCAGTGCTACTAATTAACAGTAAGAATGTGTAACTTCTGGCAGATCTTCACAATATTCATTTTGTGACTCATTCATTTTTCTTTCATCTCTGCACTTATACCACAAAGTGATCGAACCAGTTACCTTTGATGCGTCGGCGAGCTTTGCCAAAAGTCATATTACAACTCTTTTTCCAGCCACCTCTTTTCACGGAATGTGTGTTTTGTCTTGCTTTTTTGGCAAAAACACAGTTGATTTCATTGATTGATTTTGAAAATAAATGTTTTTCACTGAGTTATTGAACCTAATGTACCCCACTTTTGACGCTGATTAAGTGGTAAAACAAGTTCAAGTAACATTTATTGCCTCGACCATTCTTCTGCACTACCTTCTGCCATTCGGACCAGCTTTCAGTGGTCTTGCTGCTGAAATGACTACTGAGATAAGCTATACACTTTACTCTCAGAGCTAAATATAATTGGTTGCGGGGAAAAGTTATAAAACTATATAAAAGATTTTCTCACCAATCGGGAGGCGACAATATGTATCTCAAGCGTTAGGTGTGAGCCATTCCGAATGCCAAACAAGGAAACGCCTCAAGGAGCCATATTATCTCCTCTGTTGTTTAATATCACCATTCGTCGACTCGCTCGGGCCTTGATTTTTGTACCACAGCTAGGTTATACCCTCTACGTGGACAACATTACTCTGTGGGCCACACGGGCATCCCGGGCCAGCAAAGAGCAGACGCTTCAAGAGGCGGCACTGGCTGTCGAAAACTTTGCCAGAACCAGTGGCCTCCACTGCGCACCCGGAAAATCGGAGGTGATCAGAATACGCGGCAAACGCTACAAAAGTAACGGAAGAATAGAAATTGAAATCGAAAAGCAGCAAATTAAAGAAGTCACCGTCTCCAGGATCCTGGGTTTCTGGGTTCAAAGCAACGGTAGGGCAAATCACACTATCGGTCTTCTTAAATCGGCAACTAAACAAGTGGCTAGGATGACTCAGAGGATCACCTTCCACAAAAAAGGCATGAAAGAAAGTGACACTGTCTGCTTAGTGCAGGCACTCGTAATGAGCAAATTGATATACAGCTTGACTTTCCACACGCTGAACAAGAGCGAAGAAGAGCAAGTAGATTCTTTCATCAGAGGGGCTTACAAGGCAACATTAGGCTTACTGATAAGCACTCCGACACATAGGCTTCTCGAGATCGGCCTGCATAACACGTACGCTGAACAGAAAACAGCAACATTGATCTCTCAGCGCAACCGCCTCAGCCAGACGAAGTCGGGAGGTAAGATACTGATGAGGGCGGGTATAACGCCGCAACCCCAAAACTTGGACGAGGAGCTGGTGGACGTACCGAACCCAGTCCGACGACATATTTCGATCGCCCCTATCCCCAGGAACATGACCATGAAGCGGCATCACAAAAGGCGAGAGGAGCGTGTAAAATGGATCAAAAAATTAGTCTGAGGCAATGAGAACGTGCTATACGTTACCGCTTCCAGGTATAACTGGAAGCGCTGCGTCGTTACAGTGGTAAGCAGTGACACGAGAAGCATAGCGTCCAGCGCATCACTGTACAATACATCGATCACCAAAGCCAAGTGTTTCGCCATCGCATTGGCGATTAAAAGTTTAGAGCGCAGAGACGGCCTGACGTACATCACCATACTCTCAGATTCACAAGAGGCGTGCCGGCTATTCACGAAAGGCCGCCTCCCATTAAACATTTGTAAATTTTTAGGCGGCGAATCGAGCAACACTTATAGGTTGGTCTGGTGCCCTGGACATGCAGGCCTAGAGGGTAACGAGAGGGTGGACGCTCTAGCTCGAGCGCTCACAAACCGAGCAGAGCAGCAGCCTTTCTCGCTGTTACCACCACCCAGCAACGACGGCTTTCGCGAGGAGGAGGAAAACGACCCGGCTCGGATGGCTCCGCGAGAGCTTCTTGCTCACCACCGATGCACGCGGCAGAAATATGGCGCCCCCCTCCCAAATCTCTTAAAGGGGAAGACGCCATAGACCTCCGTTAAATTCAAACGGGAGTTTATCGAAATTTATTTTGACTGAACAAAATTCATCCAACTTTGTATGGGCGCGATTGTCCGTGGTGTCGCGACTCGCCACCGACCCTTGACCATATCTCGTGGAGTTGTGCTAAACGGCCTAGTGAACTTGATCGCTTACAGCGTATGTATAGAATCGAAAACTCTTTGGAGCAATGGGAAGCACTCCTCGCTAGCTCGAACCCGGAGGTGCAACTAGCACTCCTGGACCACATCCGGCAGGCGGCGCAAGCCAGTAGAGCCTTGAACATGTGGCCCCACCCATTTAGCTCCTAAACCCCTTCTTTTTCAACCCAATAAATTTATTTCTCTCTCTCTCTCTCTCTTGTACACTTTGGGACACTGTAGTTCCTGGTTTTAACTTGATACATCCGACTACGCGTACGATAACTTCTTTGGTACACGGATACAAGTTCGCATACTTTTAATAAAACACGTTTCTTATAAGTTCTCTTCAAACGCCAGTAGATTTTACATGGTAGCTTTTTTATGTGCTACATCTTAGCCAAAATCTCTGGGCGATTGCGTTATAAAAAGTAATTTTATATTTAAGTAAACTTCCAATTGCATGGTTCAGGCTGCCATTGAAACCGGGCTCATTGCTACAGAACTAAAAGGACAAACGCAACGTATGTTGCCGCAGAGCATCCTATTTCACTAGGAGGTCGTAACTGAGTTTTTGCTCATATTCACTTCCTGATGACGCACCTACGTCTGTAATTGCACTAAAGTTGAAAACTCCTGGCGCCAGAATTTTCTGACCCTTCGCTTTTTTACCCTCATGTTCATTTCTGTACCTCGATATCTGCCCCAATTCCACATATGGTAAGCGCAATATATAATGCCGCAGAGTGCCCGGGCTTTTTTACAAGCAGATGATAGCTGGTCTTTTATGTCATGTTCACCTCGTCGGTGACGCACCCATTCTGTGATTCCACTTCGTCTGTACTTTTCTGGCACCAGAATTTCCTGTCACTTCGATTTTTTTCACACACATGCCCATTTATCCACCGCAAAATTTGCTAAATTGCTACATCACCACGGCTGGATGTAGTATATGAACGTCGCAGGTACGGCCACGATTGTACATCTCTTTGGTCTTCGACAAGATCTCTTGGTGAGTATGCATTCACATAGTGGTGGTTGCGCACAAAATAAGTGCTTCATAAAATTTAGGTATCACGGGCCGTATTCACAAACTCACTAACGAAAGTTTTTTGCGTAAGAGAACTTTTTGCGTTAGTCGATTCACAAAACAAAAAAACGACGTAGGAACTCATAGTTGTCACATCGGCCACTTCAATAAAGCACGCTGGAAGATGTCAGCGATGGTGATGCAGTTGCTATATTTGCCTATGTAACCAGAACATTTTCGCAAGTGGATTCACGAAGCAAAAATTTGCGTGAAAACAATGTGGCTAGAAGAAAATCCTCGAATTCATCCGCACCACTCTCAGGAACAGTGTGGCTACTTGGAATTTGCCGCCGCAGTAGTATACTTTGGTGCCCTGGATGGTTTTGAGTTAATTCAGGCCCATGAAGGGCTGCCTGATGACTGCTGGTGCGTTTTTATTTAATTCGGTGATTTGAGTTTCGTGCGTTGTTTTCCTTTTACGCAGTGGATGCCATTGACAACCACCGTTGCCCATTAAGTTCGGAGTCACAGTAATCGAAGAACCCTATTGGGCTTCAATAGCGTAAAATTATGCATGTAAAAATTTGTGCTTCGAGGAGAACCGATGTGCTACGTGAATGGTCGGTGCATTAGAACGCGGCACGGCATATGTGTGCCGGAATGTGTTTACCGTGTGCGGAAAGCGCGCTCCTACATGACGCGCCGATTCACCGTGCCTGGCCGATGTATAGAAACACGTGATACTGACGTCACAGTTGCTACTTAAACCACTGTGCAATAAACGGCGGAGCTTTTCTTTCTTGCCTATCGCCTGGAATGCCGTCGCCTCCTTTCTTTCGCAGGTTTCCGACTGATATGGGCAGGCGCCGCTACGACATGGTGTCAGAAGTTATGTGGCTCGCCCGCCTTTAACGCCATTGGGGAAAAAAGGAGCCATCAAGAAGTCTGCACAAACAAATGCTGCAATGGCCACCGCCACCTCCGCCGGGCCTTCAGCAACCACCAGCGTTAGAATTCGACACTACTTCGGAGGTCCGGCATGGATACAGCACTTCGACGACTATCGATATGCGTTGGGCCTGAATGAGCGCTCGGAGGAGGTGCAAGTGCGCACTCTGCTGTACACCATGGGGCGGCAAGCAAGGGACATTTTCGTTACCTTCAATCTCTCTGCAGAAGATTCAAAGAAGTTTAGCTGGTAAAAAAAATAAGTTCGACGAGTACTTCATCAAGGAGACCAACGTTGTGTACGAGAGCGCTTGCTTTCACAAGCGGCACCAGATGCCATGCGAGTCTACTGACCAGTTCATGACGGCTCTACACATCTTGGCGGGAAAATGTGCCTTAGGAGAAGTTAAGCAGTGCCTCATCCGAGTCTGGATCGTCATTGGGCTGTGGGACGAAAAAGTTTTCGAGTCGCTCCAAATAGACGCGAAGCTATCTCTCGCGACAGCTCTAGCGATGGCCCGACTGAAAGAGACAGTTCAGCAGCAACAAGCAGAGCTTCGCAACTCCAACGAGGTTCGCGACAGCACTCAGTCCAATCCATATGAAGAAGTCAACGTCGACGCAGTGGGTCACCGCACCAAACCGCTCCGCATGAAGGACACCCCGCCGCCAGCAGTTCATTACGAAAGACAGTGCATGTTCTGCGGCGGCTACTCCCACCCTAGGACAAACAGTCCAGCTAGAGCACAGAAGTGCTTTAACTGCGGCGTAAAGGGACATTTTGGAAAGGTGCCCGCCGCGGTGGTCTAGTGGCTAAGGTACTCGGCTGCTGACCCGCAGGTCACGGGTTCTTATCGCGGCTGCGGCGGCTGCATTTCCGATGGAGGCGGAAATGTTGTAGGCCCGTGTGCTCACATTTGGATGCACGTTAAAGAACCCCAGGTGGTCGAAATTTCCGGAGCCCTCCACTGCGGCGTCTCTCATAATCAAATGGTGGTTGTGGGACGTTAAACCCCACATATCAATCAATCAAACATTTTGGAAAGCTGTGCCTCAAAGAGACTTCTACGAGCAACAAGCGAAAGGTACGAGTGTCATCCGTACAAAAAGACACTGGGGAAATTTTTCTAGGCGCAGTGGAGGCGCCTGTCGCCAAGGTGCGTTACGTTCAGGTATTGGTTAATGCAGTGCCTGTTTTCGCAAATGTTTACTCGGGGGTAGAAGTGTCCGTAATTCCAGCATCGTTTCCTTGACTTCCCCCGAGCTTAGAAAAGGCCGACGACATCTTGACAGACGCTAGCGGTGCCAGACTAAATGTTCTTGGCAAGTTTCAGGCAGATATAGTTTGGAAGGGACAAACTTCTCGCCAAACATGTTATGTCGTCAGTCCTTTGCGCCATGTACTGCTAGGTTTGCCAGCTCTGGAAGCATTAGGAGTTATGTTCGCTGACTCTGTCTCTGAGAAAAAGTCTGACTACGAGCTTTTGTGCCCTCAGGTTTTTGAAGACTTAGGCTGTGTGCCCGGGAAGTATACAACCAGGCTTAAACTAGACGCAGTTCCATATGCAGTAAGCGCACCACGCAGGATTCCTATACCGCTTCAGGAACCTGTGAAGCAGGAACTTGATAAGATGGAACAAAGGGGTGTGATTCGGGCGGTCGAAGAGCCAACCTAATGGTGTGCCGGTGTTGTTCCCGTACAAAAGCCCTCGGGAGACGTAAGGATCTGTGTAGACGTTACGCAGTTGAACAAGTTTGTCCTAAAAAAAAGGTGTACGTTGCCTACTGTAGACCAAGCACTAGGCTCACTTGCCGATGTGAAATGGTTTTCCAAACTAGACACGAATTCCGGATTCCACCAGGTGCGACTCAGCAAAGCCTCAGAACTACTGACCACGTATATTACGCCATTTAGGCGGTACTGTTTCACTCGGTTGCCGTTTGGTATTACTTCAGCCCGGAGCACTTTCAAAGGAGACTGTCTGAAATTCTGGCAGGCCTTCCTGGTGTCGTTAACCTGATGGACGATATTCTCATATTTGGCGACAGCAAAGAGCAACATGACTCTAGGCTATCTAATGTCTTAGCTAGGTTGGTTCTAGTCTAACGTTACGCTTAATAAAGCAAAGTGTGCATTTGGAGCACAAAGCATGAGCTTTTTGGGTCACTGTCTAAGTGAAGAAGGCGTACAGTCTGATCCAGCTAAACTCAGAGCCATTAAAGAGCTGATTCTGCCCTCGAATATTACACAATTGCGCAGGGTTCTCGGCATGACCAATCACCTAGGCCGCTTTTAGCCGAACTTAGCGCGAACCACTGCCCCACTACGGGCGCTTTTGCAAAGAGAGACTGAATGGGTTTGGGGTCCAACTCAGAACGCAGCTTTCGATAGCTTAAAAGTTCTTATCTGCTCAGCAAAGTGTATGGCCATGTACGATCCACGACTTCCCACAATTCTTTCGGCGGATGCCCCCTCGTTTGGACTCGGAGCCGTCTTTTTCCAAAAACAAAGTAATTGTGAGCGCCACCCGATAGCGTTCGCTTCAAGGTCATTGACCAAAACCGAGCAGCGCTACGCGCAAGTTGAAAAGGAGGCACTAGCATTAACATCGGCTGCCGGAATATTTGACGAATATATACGAGGTATCGAGGTGACGTTCGAAACGAACCGCAAACCTCTTGTCTTGTTGCTTGGTAAAATGCCCATCGATTTGTTGACGCCAAAAAAGCAGCGCTTCAGAATGCGGTTGATGCGGTATCAATGCAAAATTGTGTATGTTCCCGGCAAAAGCTTGATTACGGCGGACGCTCTTTCACGAGCGCGAATAAAAGCAGATAAACTCGCCAGTGAACTGACTGTCTCAGAAGTCTCGTCATTTGTTAAATATTGTGTTCAAGGACTTCAAACGGGCGACAATTTTGTTCACAGAGTACGTGATGCCCAAAAGACGGACGTTGTTTGTCAGGCCTTGCTGAAGTTGTGTCGCCAAGGCTGGCCAGAAAAACCAAAACTTCCTTGCTACCTAGCTCCGTACTGATAGGAACGTGCCGTAGCTACCGAATGCAATGACACGATGCTTAAGGGGACTAGATTGGTAATATCTCAATGCCTAAGAAAATAAGTACTAACCGAGCTCCTCGATGGGCATCAGGGCATATCAAAGACAAGAGCTTCGGCGAAAGAACTAGTCTGGTGGCCAGGCCTCGGCGAACAGCTCGCACATAAAGTAAAAGAATGTGTTACTTGTGCGCAATTCGTCACCTAGAACTGTGAGCCATTGATCTCAACCTTAAGGCCAAGTTTTGCGTGGGAACGAGTTGGGGTCGACTTGTGTTTTGTCAACAATTGTCACTACCTTGTCGTAGTCGACTACCGGTCGCGGTATCCGGAAGTAGCCCTTCTTGCCTCAACAAAAACTGTTGTGGTTATAGAAATGCTAAAAAGCATTTTTGCACGTCATGGCATTCCGGAGACCGTGGTTACAGATAATGAACTATAGTTTTCTTGTACCGAGTATGAGAAGTTTGCCCATGATTACGGTTTTGTTCACGTCACTGCAAGCCCTAGGTATCCTCAGTTCAATGTAGAAGTAGAACACATGGTTCAAACGATTAAGCGCCTCATTCTCAAATCCAAGGACCAATACTTGGCTCTGCTTGCCTACAGGGCAACTCCAGGTGCTTTCGGCTCTAGCCCGTCGGAAATCTTTATGGGCCGGCGTCTTCGGATAAGAGTTCGAATGGCACTACAGCTCCGTTATCCAGTGCAGCCACCGCTGCTTACTCTTACGATCAAAGACACAGCCAACAAAAAGTCAAGCACAGTACTACAACAAACGCAACCAAGCCAGGAAGTTGAATAAACTAACACTAGGTGATTCTGTTTGGGTAACGACTATGAAAGCCAGAGGAACTTTGCTAGGGACAGCCGCTACTCCCTGGTTCTACATAATGCGAACCGAGAATGGGGTTACGTTGCGGCGTAACAGGCGAATGCTGACACGCATGCCAGAGCAGGGGAAGCGTGAAGGCAGCTACGATTTCCCAAACGAAAGCGAGTCAGCCGACTTGGTTTCAACGGGAAGGTCGCCAACCACCGCCTCAACGTCAGCATCAGTGCCTATAGACCACCGAGTCTGTAATTTCCACGTCAATACCTTCCGCTTCTCTGACTGTGACCAGGCCTGGCAGAGTGGTTAAGCGGCCAATTCTCTACGGTATTGATGAATAAGCTTTTGTTCATGGTTCGTTACCACTAAGAGTTCTGGGTTTTGTTCATGTGTGAACGTTCTGAATTCAACGCGCAAAAGCACTGTTATTTTGCAAAAGGGAGGATGTGCCGGAATGTGTTTCCCGTGTTCTGAAAGAGCGCTCCTACATGACACGCCGATTCACCGTGCCTGACTCATGCATGGAAACACGTGGTTGCTGACGTCACAGTTGCTACTTGAAACGCTGCGAAATAAACGGTGGCACTTTTCTTGCTTGCCTATCACCGAAACTGCAGTCACCTACTTTCTTTCACCAATCACAGACTGATAGCGGTTGCCGCTGTTACACCATGCAAAATTGTATTCACGAAGCAAAATTTTGCTTGAAAACAACGTGGCTAAAAGAAAATCCTAGAAGTGATCCGTACCACTCTTAGGAACAATGTGGCTACTTGGAACCTGCCGCTGCAGTAGTATATTTCGGTGTTCTGGCTGGATTTGAGTTAATTCACGCCCATGAAGGGCTGCCTGATGACTGTTGGTGCGTTTTTGTTTATTTCGGTGATTTCAGTTTTGTGCGTTGTTTTCCTTTTACGCAGTGGATGCCATTGACAACCACCGTTGTCCATTAAGTTCGGAGTCACAGTAATCGAGGAACCCTATTGGGCTTCAATAGCGTAAAATTATGCATGTAAAAATTTGTGCTTCGAGGAGAACCGATGTGCTACGTGAATGGTCGGCGCATTCGAACGCGGCACGGCATAAGACCAACCTTATTTATTATGTTGTTGTATTGCACCCCACCTCAACCAATTAGAAGTACAACTTGAGATCCTTGCCTCATTAGTGAATGTCACGGACGGCCATTTTTGGCGACACCGCGTCACGGCAATTAAAAGGCGCCGTACTCCCCGACTGACCGTGAGAACGGCGGCGCATAAAAGTGAGCCGAGAAGTGCAGAATGGGGTGCTCTTCTTAGAACGTCGCCGCCGACGTTTGATCCTTTTGTAACTGCGGCGGCGTCTGCAAGGTCGTAGAAGGCCGCAGTATACCATAAACAAGGATTAGACTACGAGACGCACCGGCTGAGAGCCAAACGGTTGACCGTTTCCACGGGGAAAAGCGTGGGAAACGGTCTGGTGGCCACGCCGTATGACAACAACCCGACAGGTTGTCACTCTCGCTAGTTGAGGGCCCTCTCCCAAATAAAAAGGGGTGGGGTCAAAATATTTTTGGGGCGGAGTTTCCCATCAATTAAACGCGCATGATTGGACCCAGGTAGAGGTCTCTTGTCCCCAAGGAAGCGAGCGAGGAGACACGAGGGGGATTTAAGCGCAGGATTTTGCCCTGCTAGGCAGACTAGTCGCTGACCAAGATGGTGTAGAAACAGATCAACAAGCATCTCTTCTAGAAGTTTTTAGTGTGGCTCTGTATCGGCTGGCCACCTAAACTTAGCCGTTCGTCTAGTTGTGACGCGATATTAACGTCTGTAACGTAGACATCGGAACTTCGCCTCGAGTTAGCTCAACCTGCTCGAAGTCACCTGCAAGCACTAGCCTCCCGGAGCCACCAGCGTTGCAACACCGCCGACATCGCAGTCGTGCCAGAACTCTCTTCGACTTCTCGCATCCGATCGTCGGGGACACAACGCTGCCGGTCATCACACGTATGCCTTCACCTGTTTATATCTTCGAACTTTCTCCTCCGTCGTTCTATTCTTGTTAGTTTGTGTAGTTTGTAATAGTTCTCTCTCGTAAGCTGATTTATTGTTTCTGTTATATATTTCTTTAGTTGTATCAAGTGTCGATGTATTTTGTTAGTTGTATTGAAGTGTTGATTAGATCCCGTGTGCTGCAATATCACTAGAGTAAAGTTGTTTTATTTTCTCACGTCTCTGATCTCTTCACTGTCTCTGCTTGCGTACGGAACGAACCGACCTGCTGTCATTCCCGTCGCCGACTTCGCGCTGGCGACGCTAGAGTGGCAGCTTGTAACAGTGGAAATCACCGCCACAGAGGTTAATCGGAACACATTCCTTGCACGCTATTGGAAATAAAAATGAGCGGAGCTTTTCAGATAGCAGTTCGTAAAGCTTCTGCTCGAGTGTACTTCGATTGGCTCTAACTGTCCAATAGGCACAATCTCTGAAATGCATCTGTAGATACACTTTGGGATGATCTGGAACGGGTGCGTACTTTATAAACCGAAGCGTCTTAGGGGTGTACAAGATTACGCATAGAACTACAAAAAACAAGCGTTTCCGCCTTCACTGTTCAGAAACTAATATGGACCGTGATAATATAGCAAGCAGTCGGGATTAAATCACAAGTTTTTGAAATGGCACCAGAATTGTGCAGACCCTCACAATTCTGAAGAAAACCTTGGCTGAATTCATCCCTGCGACAATTACCAGTCGTTTAACTTGGCGCACGAATATCATTAAAAAGTACAGCGAGCCACTGACATGTATTTTGTGTGACACAGTGACCACTTGACCTGGAACTTATTGCGTTGCGAAGGCAAAACACCCGTCGCATGCTCTGATTGAAGCAGACGACAAACGCGAGCAGATGACGGCTTGGCTGACAGGCGCAGCTTGTGAATGGTTGTAAAGCAAAACCCTCAAAATCAGCTCCCTCCGTGACCTTGCCAAAACACTTATTTCATCTGGCACGGCTTTCGCGTTCGTCATATCATCTTCCTCGCACATAAGAGCCAATTTCGTCACGCCGTGAAAAAAATGGCAGATCCCACGTAGAGTGGACATCGATGGTAAGCAGGAATGAGTTATGTTGATATGTCACTTTAAAATCTGCACAACGTTACGAGATGGAGGCAAATGATTCCGTGCATGATGACTTCAGTGTCATGATTATCATGTTGGGATGTTTCATTTACCTTCGTCATCTATTCACGTGACGTGATACCAAATTTGGTATATGTGGAGTTAGCGAAACTACCATGAGCATGCTATGAAAGTGGTATGTTGTCATGTTCTTATTTGACACGCGTGCCAGGATTATCATTTTTGCACCAGTCATATATTTCGTCATTTATTGAGGTCATGTAACACCAAATTTTGTATACGTGGAGGTAGCGAAACGGCCGCTAGCGCATCATGAAAGGTCCAGTATACTCAAATGTAGCGTTACGGGCGCGCACTCTGTCATGGGCACAGCGACGCTACGTTAGCGAAACGCGAGAATTCTATAGTCTGACACCAGGCGTGACCAGCATCCGTCGGCACGGCCTGACGGTAACTGGCGTGAAACGCAACATGCTGCATTTCGCACCCATTTGTTACCGAGACAACACTGCGTCTCCCTCTTTTCCTGGCGGAGGGACGCCGGACGTGCTGAAACGCGCATGCGTCAAAGCGACGCAGCACGTCGTGTGCCTGCGAGTATATGGCAGGGAGCTTCATCGATTTACACGTCCCTGACGGCTCCGGACGGCCCCGGACGCCGGCGCCTCATTCGTTTTTCTCGGGGACCAACGGGAAGCTCCACCCATGGTCCGGGATCGCTCGGACGCATGTTCGTTTTTCGCGTGCCTGGCGGCCTGCGGGCGGCCCGGGACCACCCGAACAATTTCTTTCGGGCCACACTGGCAGACGCCAGCGCGGTGCGCATACTGTGCGGCCATCTTAAGTTAGACACGGGAAATTTTCAATGCGCTCTTGCTCTTTCTTTGCTTTTCTGTCCGCTTCTCGCATGTTTCTGGATTTCGCATTGTTTGCGCACCCAATTCTTGTCATCGGTATTCTGAGCCACATCGAGGATGTGCGTATTCCCGAAGACCGGGCAAACACGCGTTATAATCGCTTGGAGAAACAGCGGTAGAACAACACGCGCTTGAGTAGTTCACTCACGGTAAGTTGCATCACAACAGAAATACGTATAATTCACTACCTAACTGCTGTATAGGTTGGAATTGGGTCAGCGTTGTTGCCTGTGTCACAGCTATGGAGGGAGCAGACGGCATAGCCTGGCATAGCAGACGCCACAGCGGATGCAGTCAGCATCAAGTGTGCAGATGGCCCGAGGCCGCTCGGGCTGGCTCGGGACTTTTAGATCACGTGCATGTGACGTAGCCGCCTGTGAGCCGAGGTGTCCGTGGACCGTCCGCGAGTGATCCGGGACTTGGTAAATCGATGAAGCTCAGGACCGGCGCCTGGCGTGGCAACGCCGGCGTGACGCGACGAAATGAACGCCGGCAAACGCGCGCACCACGTCACGTCGAAATGTATTGGCGCCTTTACTGGGGCGTGTAGTCATGTTCTCAACTGACACGCATCTCATGATTATCATGTTTGCACCAGTCACCTACATTCATCTTCCATTGGCGTCACGCAATACCAAAATTGGCATATTAGAAGCTAGCGTAACGGCCGTGAGCGCATCAGTGTGGCATGTAGTCATGTTGTTACATGACACGTATGTCGTAATTATCACGTTTTGGTGGGTCATTTACCCATCTCGTCCGTTCGCGTCACGTAAAACCGAGTTTGGAATAAGTGAAACTAGCGAAACGGCCGCCAGCGCATCATGAGCGTGCCGTGTAGTCATGTTGTTACATGACACGCATCTCAAGATTATCATATTTGTATCAGTCACATACCTTCGTCATTTATTCGCGTACTGTAATACGAAATTGGGTGTAAGTGACGTTAGCGAAAGGGCCGCTAGCGCATCGTGAGCGGGGCATGTAGTGATATTGTTGCCGCGGCGCGGTCGTCTAGTGGCTAAGGTACTCAGCTGCTGACCCGCTGGTCGCGGGAACGAATCGCGGCTGCGGCGGCTGCATTTCCGAAGAAGGCGGAAATGTTGTAGGCCCGCGTGCTGATATTTGGGTGCATGGTAAAGAACCCCAGGTGGTCGATATTTTCGGAGCCATTCACTACGGCATCTCTAATAATCATATGTTGCTTTTGGGACGTTAAACCCCACACATCAATCGTAGTCATTTTGTTACATGACACGAATGTAATGATTTTCATGTTAGCGTCGGTCGCTTAAGTTCGCCATGCAATCACGCCATACCATACCATTTTTGAAACACGCCATGTGAACGAAATCATCGCAAGAGCTGCAGCACCATGAAATGTAAATCATGACATTTATGACTTATCTTGATTGTCCTGTTATGACTAGACAACTATGTTCTTCATACTGTCATACCAAAATTCGTATTGATACCATTATCGAAACTGCCAGGAGAGCTAAAAGTCGTAGGCGGCTAGATAGATAGATAGATAGATAGATAGATAGATAGATAGATAGATAGATAGATAGATAGATAGATAGATAGATAGATAGATAGATAGATAGATAGATAGATAGATAGATAGATCATGCTTGGCAGTGCCCCGTGTTTGATAGCACAACAAGCCTGCCTGTTGTCACTCCGATAATCTCCGAATGCTCATCAGCATCGTCATCACCCAGCCACAAGTTTATAAGCAGCCGTCATCCCCCGCGCGACTTCAGTGGGCATGGTCGAGCAGCAGCTATGCAGTCGACTAAGAACCCGTTTTTTCTTCTACTCCAGGTTGGTAAATTTCACTCATGCCACTCTAAAAAGTCAAACAACCTGTGTCTGCTGCTTGTACCATGCCCAAGTGTACTTTTTTTATGTATTTGCGAATGTGTTCATGTTGTGAAACTATTGCTTTTGAGTGGTGACGTCGAATCCAATCCAGGTCCCAATAATTCTTCTAGTCTTCCTGATGAGCTGGCTGAAGTCGTGAAGGCAATTAATGCGCACGTTGACGCACGCCATAAAGAATTAAAAACAGTTCTTGATGAATTGAAGTCCAGTCAGGCGATTTTGGAGCAAACTGTGTCAGATATTAACTCAAGATTGGTTGCTGTAGAAGCTCGTGTAAATTCCTTCGACAAAATGCCTCCAAGTAACCTGCAGCAAACTATAAGTGATACTGTTCGTGGGGCGAACGCTGAATTACGTTCACGCCTAGATGATTTCGAGGATAGGTCACGGCGAGAAAACCTTCTATTCTTCGGAATACCTGATGCTGCAGCCGAAACATGGTCGCAGTCCGAAGATAAGGTTCGCGAGATTATGTCCACTCTAGGTCTCCAACTGCCGACCGATGCCATTTCACGTGCGCATAGGCTTGGTTCATACGCAAATAAGAAGTGCCGTCCTGTAATTGTAAAGCTTTCTAATTTTAAGGTTAAGGAAAGCATTATGGCAAATAAGGCCAAATTAAAAGGTATCGGTGTCAGCTTAAGTGAAGATTTTTGCAAAGAAACTAGGAACACGCGTAAAAAATTGTACGAGTACGGAAAGTCGACTGGTCAACAGTTTGCAGTGCGTTACAACAAGTTATTCATTAACAAAAAATGCTTCGTTTACTGCAGTCAAACCGACAGCGTTTGTGAACTTACCCGTGAATTTACTTCTTCACTTTCCCCTTCAAGTACCAATATTCCTAGCAGTGTTCTTCCCTCTTCCTAGCAATCCCAACCTACTAAACGTGCCGCAACACTTGAACCAGTTTCAGTCTTGTTTACAAATATTAGAAGTGTGCTAAGTAAACGTGACGAGTTATCTTCTATAATTGATGACTGTTCTGCGGACATAGTAGTGTTAACAGAAACTTGGTTGTCAAGTAAAATTCGCAACACTGAGGTTTTACACTGCAAAAACACCTACAATTTTTACAGATCAGATCGAATAACAAGAACAGGGGGCGGTGTTCTTATCGCGATATCAGATAGATTTTCCTCTCATATTGTTCCCATAAGTTCGCCACTAGAAATCGTATGCGCGTGCGTTCGATTTGCGTATCAGGACGTGATTTTGTGCGTTTGCTACCGACCGCCTCGCTGCCCCTCAGACTTTTGCGAAAACTTCCATGACTGTTTGCACGCAGTTTCTGTCAGGTACCCAAATTCTCATATATTTGTCATGGGCGATTTTAATTTCCCAGAAGTTACTTGGGGCAGTGGGGATGGAACGGCTAGCTGTCTTTCAGCGGAAGGTAATTGCTTTTTAAACATATGCAATGATTTTAATTTAACCCAAGTAATCCATGAACCCACGCGCATCACAGCATTTTCTTCAAATATACTTGATTTGGTTTTCACAACTAATCCTTCGGTCATTTCATCGATTCACTACCTACCCGGGCTTAGTGATCATCGCATTGTACACTTCACCTGCGCAATGCAACCACAGCGTCCTATGCACGCAACTAAAGTTATAAAAGATTATGCGAAAGCTGATTATGCATCTATATGTACTGAGTTGGAAGTTTTCACTGAAAAATACATTGCATGTGCCGCTGATAACACTGTAGAGGAGAACTGGGTATCGTTCAAAAATAAGTTTAATTCACTTATAGATTGTTATGTTCCTTTACGAACTGTTCGAACGGCGTTCCGCTCTCCGTGGTTCACATCAGCACTTCTTCGCTTACGTAATAAAAAAAAACGACTTTACCGCAGCGCTTCATCATCTGACACCACGGAGAGATGGGCGGCTTATCACAACGCAACATTAGAATACAAAAAAGCTTATGCAGTTGCTAAACATAGTTTCTTCAGCGATACCCTTCCCTCTCTTCTACAGTCTAACCCTCGTAAGTTTTGGTGTCTAGTAAATGGTCCAAAAAATAAGAACATTGATCTTTGTGACGAACTTGGTTTGGCGATTGCAAGTGACAGGTGCTGCGAGGCTTTGCAAGACGTATTTAAAAAATCATTTTCCGTTGACAACTCCAATCATTTACCAATTCAAGCCGATCCTGGATATCCCCGAATGGAACCAATCATCATTGATCAATTGGGGCTATTTCACCTCATATTAAAAATGAAAGCCTCGGCACCTGGCATAGATGGAATCGCTCCCCAATTTCTCAAACAAACTGCCACTTATTGTTCAGTCATTTTTTCACAGCTCTTTTCACAGTCATTACAAAATGCCTCATTGCCCAGTGACTGGAAGGCGGGGAAGGTGGTTCCTGTGCCTAAACCAGGTGACTCATCTAATCCTTCTAACTACAGGCCCATCACTTTGACTAGTATTCCATGTAAGCTTCTCGAACACATAATCTATTCTAACTTAATTATATTTCTCGAAGAAAATAACTTCTTTCACAACAGTCAGCATGGTTTTAGGAAACACTACTCATGTGAAACCCAACTACTTCTCTTCACCAACGACTTATTTTCAGCTTCTGACACTGGCTCCATTATCGATTGCATTTTCCTTGATTTTCAAAAAGCTTTTGACACCGTTTCTCACCGTTTACTCCTACTAAAACTAAGCATGCTAAATATTGACTCAAACACATTACGATGGATCGAATGCTTCTTATCTAACAGAACCCAACATGTAACAGCTAACGATCATGACTCACGCAATTGTTCAGTAATCTCTGGTGTGCCGCAAGGTTCTGTCCTTGGACCCTTACTCTTTCTAATTTATATTAATGACCTTCCATCCAGCATTACATCAACAATCAGGCTATTTGCCGACGATTGTGTCATCTACCGCATAATAACTAACTCTCATGATTCATCACTACTTCAATCTGATCTTGACAACATTACATCTTGGTGCTCACTCTGGTCAATGAAACTAAATATTGGCAAGTGCAAAATAATGAGGATCTCTCGAGGAAGTACTGACTGCACTAGCCCTGTTTATTCAATTTCTAATTTTCTGTTGTCGTCTGTCAATACTTACAAATATCTTGGTGTTCACATAGATAACAATTTAACATGGAATAATCATGTCAGTTATGTGATTAACAATGCTAACCGCACTCTCGGCTTCTTGCGCCGTAACTTTTCATTAGCACCTGTTTCATTAAAACTTCTTCTTTATAAAACACTAGTCAGATCTAAACTCGAATACGCCTCATCAATCTGGGATCCTCATTCTTGTTCACTTGTTAATGCACTGGAAGCCATCCAAAATCGCTCAGCTCGCTTCATTGTCGCTAATTACTCCCGTACCGCTAGCATCTCATCAATTAAAAATTCTCTAGACCTTCCTACCCTTTCTAACAGGAGGAAACAGGCCCGACTCTGTCTCTTTCACAAAATTTTTTTTATGAATCCTGAAATAAAGGGCACATTGTTCTCGTCACCTTCTTACGTTTCATCTCGCATCGACCATAACTTCAAAGTCCATGTGCCACTCTGCCATACCAACATATACTTCCACTCCTACGTGCCGAAGACTTCATCCGAATGGAACCACCTTCCTGCCTCCATCGCCAGCAACCCTGATCATGCATCATTCAAGACTGCCATCTCTAACTTGTAACCACTCCTCTCTGTAACGCCGCAAATGGCATTGAGAGTATTTAAATAAATAAATAAATAAATAAATAGATATGCTCAAAGTCGCCGAAGATCGCTAAGAAATGCTTCGCATTTAATACGCAAGTACTTTATAGGAGCTCTTTTACGTGCTACGCATTTGTCGAAAACAACATGACGTTGTAAATAGCGTATCGGTGGGTGCCAATTTTAACAAACGCCTTTCGCTTGAGTGGGTGTGTTGTGATTACCACTGCTTTTTCGGTGCTATTTGCGGTGTGAAAACCAGTGGTGGTGTTCGGTGTACGGTGACGTGTAGCGAAGCCTGTGCCTCGGTGTCAAGCGAGATCAGCGCCTGTTCATCAACGACGACTAGCACTCGAAAAGGCTGAAATGTGTGTTTGTGCGCGGGTAACAGTTCGTTCGCTTCACTTTGCAGTCTCTAAGTGGGGTGATGTGCGACATTTCAGATCGACAGTGTTTTATCACGTTACTTGAGTGACGCCAAGTACGTACGGAAACGTATGAACTACGTGCTGGGTTCGGTTCTTGTTTCGCCGCTGGTTAGCCCGTACGCTTCTATTTTCTTGTGAGCAGTCCAGTGTTCGGGAGTGAAACGATGTTCGTTGTGAACAGTGGTGCTGCGTAGACGTTTCCAAGACTTATGAAGAAGCTGTGCTCGCGTGATCGAAAATTGAATGACAGCGTTGACTACTGTTTTGCCCTGTGAAGTTGCAGTGGTGGCGCTTGGCGTTTTTGTTTGTTAACTTGTAAGTTCTGCTTTTAAAGGAGATAGTCTTTTTTGGAGACCTTTGACGCGCTAATTTCGGTCTGTCTGTCTGTGCATTTGTCTCTTTGTTCCTCCTAACGGTACCCTACACGGCACCAAATTCACCCAACGATACTCCAAATGGCACACCCCATCTGCAGTGTCCACCTATATTGCTTAAGGTTCAGCGTTCATACTTGTGCGATTTTCAATTAGAAAGCAATTATTGCGCATATCTGAGACACTTCAACACGTCAATATTCCGTATGTGTATGTTTACCAGAATAATCATACATAAGTAATTTTAAGGATCGTAGCCTTGAGAACGCTGCGCTGGCCATGCAACCCTTGAACGAAACGGCAAGCGCTTCCAACGCTTTGATAAGACGACACGGTGGTGGCACCTACCCGTCCCCTTGCGCTCTACACCTTATCACCTCAGAGACAGGCGCGCACGGCACGCGCCCTGTTTTCCAGGACAACTGCCAGATAGCGCTCATGTCTCACGTTTGAGGTAACTTGATGCACTGGTTCACCTCCGCTGCGCACTCGAGGCGTTCTAACGCAGTGCCTCCAGAATACCGTTCACCAATTTTCTTGCGCAACATCAAATAAACATTTTGTTCACTCACTTCAGACGCACGATTATCGTCTTTCGACGACATTTGCGGTGTCACATGCAGATAGGGGGTCAATTTTTGGTGATAACCTTAGTCCGAGCTCCGTGACGTGGCGAACCGAAGCTGCGAAATGCAACATTTTGTTGTACGTTACTTTGGCAGCACGCCTAGACATTTATTTGGTAAGAACTCAAGTGTTCTATGTGCCAGCAAGAGCCCATGAATGTCAAGCTTCCCTCCGGCCCTTAAAAAGAGCAAAGATTCCACTGGTGCCTTGCTTTCAATAGAGTTTTAGGCCATTACCGGCTAACTACAGTTTTAGTTCGTCTGGCCATCGTTTTGCATGTCACTAGAGCCTTCACAACAGCGGATCATGGCCAGATCTTACACTATATCAATGGAAATGCACGCCTGGCCAGCCTTTCATTGCTATGTCATCGACAGCTTCCAGTCTGCAGATGTTATTTGCCTGTTGGCCCCAGAACACACTTGGTTCCTGATGAGACTGACAGGTACTAAATGCTGCCATCGGTGAGTTGACCTTGCGGATAAATTTGTTACTAGTCACGTAGTTCTATAACATGTGCAAGTTTTTCAGCCCAGCAGATGCGATGTTTCACAATGTTAACTTCAAGTATGAAAAATTTGCTATTAGTGTTTTATACATACATATATCATGGACAGGGTGCAAATACATAAGAAGTTTTTGTGATACGATATAAGCGAGCTCTTCTTTTATTATTAAAATTGGCCTGTCTTTTTACCACGTTTGATAGTTGGAAACTTAATGTGAATTTATTTTCCAGGAGCCAGGCTGCACTTGATGAATTCGTGTTATTTGAAATGTTAGTTCTATAGACAATTACCACTGTGGTAGCACTATACTTCGCTAGGACATATATAGTACGTAAATAGGACATGCGGCATCAATTACGTTTAAAGTAATTATAGAAGATTTGATCACTTTGACGAAGTGTTAGCTTGGTGAAATAAATATTAGAAGTGAGTGCTTATATATATATATATATTGTAGCATTGATATTTGGCACAGGCCGGAACGCCAGCTGAAGAAGAGAAGGAAGAGTGTTGTTGCTGCTCGCGCTCGCTCCGCTTGACAGCTGGTCGGTTCTACCGCTACGTTTTCCACAAAGTAAACGTCTCTTCTGCTCACCACTAAAGGTGTACTATCAAGTGGTGGAGAGTGCTGGGTACCTTTTTCCATCCTGGAACTCCGCAACCGAACTCTACCTTCGCCATCAACAATGTCCATCGACGCTGCACAGCAGACGGCTCCTACATCTCCACCTGTCCACTGTCCCGGCGTCCCGAGAGAGCGAGATCCAGACATCTTCAACGGCACCGATGAGCAGGACGTCGAGGACTGGCTCTCTTCGTTCGAACGAGTAAGCGTCAACAACAGGTGGGACGAAAACGACAAACTGGGCCGCGTCCATTTTTACCTCAGAGGAGTAGCAGAGCTCTGGCTCAACAACCACGAAGCCGAGCTTACCGACTGGGCCACTTTCAAGACCACCTTCGCGGACGTGTTTGGCCGACCGACAGTGCGCAAGCTCCGTGCAGAACAGCGCTTGCGGGATCGCGCCCAACTGTCGGGAGAGGGTTTCACGTCCTACATTGAGGACGTCGTAGGCCTCTGCCGTCGCTTTGATCCTGACATGTCGGAAACCGCCAAGGTAAAACACATTATGAAGGGCATCGAGGACGATGCCTTCCACATGCTGGTGGCTAAAGACCCGCAAACAGTTTCGCAAGTCATCCAACACTGCCAAAGTTTCGATGAGTTGCGAAAACAGCGCATTTCAACGCGACGGCCTACTTTCGACATGACCAGCACGCCAACATTGACCGTTGGTGCAATATCTCCAGAACAGACTGTATTGACCCCGCAAATCCAGCAATTTATCCGAGAGGAAGTGGCACGCCAGTTGTCCCTTGCCCCCTTGCTTCCCAGCAATACGCATGGGCTGACCTCGTCACTGCGCCAAACCATCGAAGAGCAAGTCTGCGAGGCACTTCCCCCCACGTACCAGCCACCACCTGTGTCCGCTCCCCTGACTTACGCTGACGTCGCGCGAAGGCAGGTACATGCGCCGTCAAACGTCGTCGACCCTGCCCACCAAACGAACGCCTTCTACGCAACACGCGTACCGGCAGGCTCGCATGTTCCCATTTACCGCCGTCCTTCAACGCTTCCCAACAACCCTTGGCGTACATCGGATAACAGACCTATCTGTTATTACTGTCGTCAGCCTGGCCATGTTGAGCGGTTCTGTCGCCGGCGCGTCCCTCACTCAGGCATTATTGATGGCACCTACGGCTACGCCCCCACAGAACCACCACAGACGCTGCCGTTCCATGCAGCTTCGGACACTTCTCCGCCGAGCCGCCGCGCCTTCAACCCACGCCGATCGCCTTCCCCGCGCCGACGTTCGCCTTCACCAATGCTTCGGCGTGCACCACCTGCCCAAACGGAAAACTGACCATCGCAGTTCCGGAGGCAAGAACTGCGCCACCGTCGAACTCCACAAGGCCTCGTTCTCTACCGAATAATGAAATAACTGTCTTGATTGAAGGTATCCCCGTTCAAGCATTAATAGATACCGGAGCTGCCGTGTCTGTATTGAGTGAAGCATTGTGTCGCAAGTTAAGAAAAGTTACGATTCCGCTTTCTGGTCTCTCCCTTCGTACGGCAACAGCGCATCACGTGAACCCTTCTATGACGTGCACGGCTCGGTTAATCATCCAGGGCGTTCTGTACGTGGTTGAATTTATCGTGTTTCCACACTGCTCACACGACGTCATATTAGGCTGGGACTTCCTTTCCACACATCATGCCGTTGTTGATTGTGCCCGGGCCGAACTAGAATTGTCATCGCTCTCCGACGACGATTATAATAAGCCTTCTATTTCTCGTGTTGTCGTCGCCGCGGAGACTGATATTCCACCTATGTCTTCTGTTATTGTGCCGATCTCGTGCGACCATGCCGCTTTTTCGGACGTCATGTTCACGCCGTCAGAAGACTTCACTTCTCGAAAAAACGTTCTTCTGCCTTTTGCTCTTCTGACGGTCGAAGCCACTTGCGCAAACATTTATGCCACGAATCTCCTTTCTGGACCAGTCACCCTATTCCGTGGCGAATGCATCGGCCGCCTTGAGGACATCGATTGTGTTTGCACCAGTCAACTGCCCCATCAAGCAAAAAGCCTTGAGATCGCCAGTGTTACTTCCGCTCTCACATCCGCCACCTCTTCCCTCGACGTCTTCCTTCCATCGATTGATCCTGACCTTCCTGTTGACCAACGAACTCAACTCTTGACACTTCTCGACCACTTCCGCTCATCGTTCGACTTCAAACAAACCACTCTGGGCCGAACATCTGCAATTGTCCATCGTATTGACACTGGCACCCACGCACCATTGCGTCAGCGTCCATACCGGGTCTCCCACGCCGAACGCCAAGTTATAGACGATCAAGTGTCTGATATGCTCAATCGTGGCGTTATACAGCCGTCTAACAGTCCGTGGGCCTCCCCGGTGGTACTGGTCAAAAAGAAGGACGGGGGCATCCGATTCTGTGTGGATTACAGGCGCCTTAACAAGATCACGCGCAAAGATGTTTATCCGCTCCCCAGAATTGACGACGCTCTCGACTGTTTGCAAGGTGCAGAATTCTTTTCTTCGCTGGATCTTCGATCGGGATACTGGCAGGTACCCATGGATGAAGCTGACCGCGCCAAGACTGCGTTTGTAACTCCGGACTGCTTGTACGAGTTTAACGTGATGCCGTTCGGCCTTTGTAACGCCCCAGCCACCTTCGAGCGCCTGATGGACAGCATACTTCGAGGCCTTAAATGGCAGACGTGTCTTTGCTATTTGGACGACGTCGTCGTTTTTTCAAAAGACTTCGATACCCATCTTCTGCGCCTCGCAAGTGTCCTGCATTGCCTTACACATGCTGGGCTCCAACTAAATTTGAAAAAGTGCCATTTTGCCGCCCGGAAGCTCACCATCTTAGGGCATGTTGTCAGCAAGGACGGCGTTCTACCTGATCCTGGAAAACTCCGTGCTGTCGCCCAGTTTCCGAAGCCATCGACACTTAAGGAACTCCGGAGCTTTATCGGCTTATGTTCATACTTTCGTCGATTTGTCCGTAATTTTGCATCTGTCATGGCCCCTTTAACACGGCTACTTTCTGACACCGAGGGCATTTCGGCGTGGTCTTCCAATTGCGATAAGGCATTCGCGAAACTACGTCAATTGCTGACATCTCCACCGATTCTCCGTCACTTTGATCCTGATGCCCCTACAGAAATACACACCGACGCAAGTGGAGTCGGACTTGGCGCTATTCTTGCTCAACGCAAGTCTGGATACGACGAGTACGTCGTTTCTTATGCCAGTCGCACTCTTACTAGGGCTGAACAGAATTATTCAGTCACAGAAAAAGAATGTCTAGCCATCGTCTGGGCAATCACAAAATTTCGACCCTACGTCTATGGCCGTCCATTTGACGTCGTGACTGATCACCACGCCCTCTGCTGGTTATCGTCACTAAAAGACCCATCTGGCCGTCTCGCTCGTTGGGCGTTACGCCTCCAAGACTATGATATCCGTGTCGTCTACAGGTCAGGCCGCAAACATTCAGATGCCGACGCTCTCTCCCGCTCTCCACTTCCCCATGAACACGGAAGTACTTCTGTATCCAGCCTCGATGCTGTGGCACTTTCGTACGCGGACATGCCCTATGAACAGCGCCAAGACGCTTGGATAGCCTCTATGATAGAGTTACTGTCTCAGCCGTCCCAAGTTACGCCCAATCGTTCACTGCAGCGCACAGCTCGACACTTTACCATCCGCGATGGACTCCTGTACCGTCGCAACTACCTTTCTGACGGCCGCAAGTGGTTGCTTGTGATTCCTCGCCACCTACGTGCCGACATTTGCGACTCTTTTCACGCGGATCCTCAATGCGGCCACGCCGGTGTGATAAAAACGTATGCACGTCTCCGGCTGCGGTACTATTGGCGCGGAATGTACCGCTTTGTCCGACAGTACGTGCGTTCGTGCTCCAAATGTCAACGCCGAAAAAGCCCACCACACATAGCCAATGGACAACTGCAGCCGTTGCCTTGCCCCTCCCGCCCTTTCGACCGCATCGGAATTGACTTGTACGGTCCCCTTCCCTATACGCCTAACGGGAACCGCTGGGTGATTGTCGCCATTGATCACTTGACACGCTATGCTGAAACTGCTGCGCTGCCAGAGGCCACATCACGTGAAGTTGGCTTATTTATCCTTCACAATCTCATTCTACGCCATGGCGCGCCTCGTGAGCTACTCAGTGACCGCGGCCGTACGTTCCTCTCCGAAGCGGTACAAGCCCTTCTTCGCGAATGCAACGTTGTGCATCGGACAACCAGCGCATACCATCCGCAAACGAATGGAATGACCGAACGGTTTAACCGCTCACTGGGCGACATGCTATCCATGTACGTGTCCGCTGATCACACCAACTGGGACCGCATACTGCCCTTTGTAACTTACGCTTACAACAGCGCCACTCAGTCTACGACAGGATTCTCTCCGTTCTTCCTCCTTTACGGGCGCGAACCTTCCTCATTCATGGACACCATTCTCTTGTATCATCCAGACGCTTCGGAATCCACAACTCTATCTGAAGTCGCCACCTATGCAGAAGAATGCAGGCAACTCGCGCGTTCCTTAACCGCACAAGATCAAGCGTACCAGAAGAACCGTCACGACGAAAACTTGTCTTCGCAGTCATACTCGCCTGGCGCCTTGGTATGGCTTCGGGTTCCCTCATCTGTTCCTGGTCTTTCCACCAAGCTACTGCCGAAGTACGAAGGCCCCTACCGAGTCCTACGTCAGGCCTCACCGGTTAACTATATTGTTGAGCCGGTTCAACCATCAACAGACCGACGGCATCGAGGCCGCGAGACTGTTCACGTAGATCGATTGAAGCCGCACTACGACCCACCCGTCGTACCCGTTCCATAGGTCGCCAGGATGGCTCCTTTTCTGAGGGGGAGTGATTTGTAGCATTGATATTTGGCACAGGCCGGAACGCCAGCTGAAGAAGAGAAGGAAGAGTGTTGTTGCTGCTCGCGCTCGCTCCGCTTGACAGCTGGTCGGTTCTACCGCTACGTTTTCCACAAAGTAAACGTCTCTTCTGCTCACCACTAAAGGTGTACTATCAATATATATATATATATATATATATATATATATATATATATATATATATATATATATATATATGTGTGTGTGTGTGTGTGTGTGTGTGTCCGTTTGTTTGTGTGTGTGTTTGTGTGTGTGTTTTGGCCCTTCACAAATTGCAGAGTTTGTTAAGATCATGTGATGCATCGGTTGCACGCACTGGCACATAAAGCCTCCTCATGACTAGGAGCAGCACTTGTACAAAAACAGGAAGGACACGCGCTCCCTAAATGTGCAAGTCTCTGTCCCTGCTGGGCCTGTTATCATTCAGCGGACCCGGAAGTAGCCTGGAAGCCTGCATGGCAGCCTCATCTGCAAGGACTTTGATCTGCCTGGGAACTTTACCGACATGAAACTGCGTAAAGGCTGGTTGCAGGGTAAGTTTTTTTTATTATATACGATTAGGTAAACACCACTTACTGTGCACAAATTGAAAATTCAGGCATGTTTGATCGCAGTATATACCTGTAATATTCTCACAAATAAAGCTTATTGAATAATATTAAAGTATATTCGAGATAATTGACAATGCTGAAAGGGGAAAGCCTGCAGTTTATGAATGCAACTTTAATCAACTGAGGCTCAAAAGCTCGTGCTTTTCAATGAGCACGAATACTTTTATTTCTTATTGAGCTCTCGAGCTTGTGACTCACTCAAATAAACTATGACTGGCTGTGCACAACTTGCAAGGAGGAAGCCTTATCGTACAAGCCTCAGACGACGTAAAGCCGGTTTTTGCATCTTTTACTTGATCTAGCTTTTTCTCTCTCAGTGCTGTGACATGTTGTGTTTCACCCGAACGTGTTCACCACGATTGCACAGTGATATATTTTGTCTACAATCTGCGCCTGACCTAAGTATACATTGTTGATCTCTAAAGGTGACGCTAGGTGTGCCTCAAAGCCATAGCTCCTCATCTCCGTGTCCGTGGCTAGCCTACTTGAGCAGCAGTGCGATGCAGCCAGCACCCATGCAAGCCAAGTCTTGGAGCACTCCTTTGATGTCCTGGGCAGGACACAGCATATTCATCCGGCAGGACAATGACATCAATAATAATGGCGAGTGTTGGTGGCACTTTGGGAGCCCGTTGTGTTTGTTGCTTATGAATATTTCATTCGGTGAAGTGCATTTTTCAAAGGCTTTCTTCGTTTGAAATAACAAATGTGAGCAACAAGCACACTCATAATCCATAAGTGCTTTGTGTTTTCTAGACTACCTATTTGCTCCCATATGCTCTATGGTGAGCTGGCTATGTTAGATAGCTTTAAAGTTATGAACATTACCTGTTGTCGTGTAATGCAGTCAAATATGTGTTCCCTAGTGAATTTCTTTGAGGTCAGCTTCTCGCACCTAGTGCAAAGTGAAAAATGGAAGATACTTTATTGGCTTAATACGCCTGGCAGAAGTTTCATGCCTTCATCTATAACATTGTAGTTTTGCTCTGGTATCATAATAAAATATATTTTCAGTGTTCACTATTTGTGTGTTAGGACTTCCCTTCTTTTCATTATTTCTGCATACTTGTCATCGGCTTTCAAAAATACATCTGTAAATATGAGCACATACTTAACAACTGTACACTTTTGCATGTAGCATGGTTGTAACAATGATCTTTATTTCTCTAAGTTTCAGTGGTAACAAGAGATGTGGTGCTCCACGTTCATCTACAGTGTATTGTATCAAGAACAGAGCACAGAAGGCCAACAAGTAGAAAGGGACTGCCAGTAACTGTCTTCTCCTGCTCAAAATTCACGACAGTAGAAAGAGGACATTGTGATGTCCTCTTTGGACATTGTGAGCAGTTTTAATTGCATACGTAGTAACAATCTGCGCAGTTGCAGTTTAACTTCTTAGCAGTGAATTATTCAGCAGTTCCATTGCGCTTGAGCATTCCAAATACATAAATTTTGCGTGGAAGATACTCAACTGTGACACTAATTTAAAGACTGTTGTAGCGCTAGTGGGCCAATAAATTCGAACTAAACTTTGTAGCATGCATGTGAATCAAAGTGCCAGGGTGTCTCTGCCTTTCACAGCCATAAATCATAGCACCCATGGTGAGCAGTGGTAACTGTGTTTTCATTCTTTGTAGTACAAGAAGTAAAGCCACGGAAGCGGTAATCTTGTACTTAGTCGATATAATCCTTCAATATGCTCTCATTTGTATAGCAACAATGATGTCATGTGTGTATAAGCTCTGGGAAGTGTTTCTATGCGGATTACTATATTGGGAAGGAAGAGGATCATCATTTCGCCTAGTATATCTAAAACTATGTTTTAGTACTTGTTTAATGTTATCCCACTGCCCCTCAGTCCTTTCATTGTCTACATATCTCTTTCTACAGTGTAAATGTAACTTTTTGAATGCAGTCTTGCTCGGATAGGTCTGTTCATATAGTTATTGTGTACTATGCAAATTACTTATTATCTATGCAGCTTTTCTTTTTCTGATATCATAATAAAAGTATTTATTTGAATTCATATGTAGCTATAGCATGCACTTATCTTTTTCTAGGTGCCTGTACAATTGTTCAGCCTTACAAGGGTACTAGTATACTTTGAAATCGAAGCTGCCATCCTAAAATATTGAGTTTGTGTAAGTAACACTGTGTTTAGAATCATTATTACTGTTCTCAGTTGATATGTAAAAACTCTATGAAAATGTATATACATTTTTTATATATGTGAACGAAAACGTTTTTTTCTTCTTTTATCGTGGTCCCTGTTTCTGCAAATGACACATAATTATTTTGTAGTGGCATAGTATTAGTTGTGGTTTTACACATATGTGCTAAGCAACATTACAAGTGAAGCCAGCAGCAAGACACACATGCAGTGCACTGGAGCATCACCTCACATAGTTAGTGTACAGTCTTTGCCCACCAGTGAACAGAATTTTTTTCAATCAGACTAACAGACAGCTGTATGAGAATAGTGCTAATATGTAAAGTTTGAAGCCTTTTTGAGGGGTGTTCTTGGAAACCAAAATGAGGTCTATAGCTGTCAATATAAACACTGTTTCCACCGAGGAGCTTAGTAGCTTAGAATTGTATTATTCATGTATTATCTAGAATTTTTTGGCGCTGTGCCTACTTTTCAGCCCAAGTGTCCTAACTGTTACTGTGTTGTGATTAAGCATAGCTATGTATATAAACAGACCAATATTGCAGACATGTACCAAGTTGTGATGCACAGCCCTTTTTTTAGCATGACATTGCCACGGGCATTCTTGTGGTGTTTCTTATAAAAACTGCTTCTAACTTGGCAGCACCAGGATCTACGCGTCACGCTTTTCTAAGACAGTTCGAGAAACACCGAGTTCAGACATAACAGTGCCGAAGATTTTCTCTGGTAAGTTACTTTCTGCATATTCAAAATGAGTGCATCAGAATTGCTGTTTAATAGCCATTATTACTAATATATACACCTCAGTGTATGTATGTATGTATGTATGTATGTATGTATGTATGTATGTATGTATGTATGTATGTATGTTTAAATGAGAATCCGTTTTTTATTATAGAGAAAGTTTGGTAATGATTTGGCTGAATTTTTTTCTAGTTCTTTTTCTTCTGAGCCATTAAACATTTGAATTATTTTTACTGCATAAAAATAAATGTAACCTTACACAAAACATGTGAATTCCAAAAATGTTGTTTCGTTTGCCAAGGTACAGTCATGAACAAGAAATTGGGTAAAATGAAACCAACCAGCAAAAATTAGTTTAGAGCATAGCTCCTCTGCATAGCATAGCTTGTACACATTGCGTTGGTCGGATATCTTGATTTAAAACATATCAATTTAGATCAGAATAAACAAGCTATCACCCGCGGTTGTATATATGTCTGACATTTATGCATATTGTGTTACCTGTTTGTAATTTTTTATGGAAATATTGAAATAGGATAGGTTGATGCCATTATGGTGGCACCGGCTACTCCTTTTCTCTAAGTAGCCCCACCGCGGTAGTCTAGTCGCTGAGGTACTCGGCTACTGACCCGCAGGTCGTGGGATTGAATCCCGGCTGCAGCGGCTGCATTTTTGATGGAGGTGGAACTGCTGTAGGCCCATGTTCTCAGATTTGGGTGCACGTTAAAGAAGCCCCGGTGGTCGAAGTTTTCGGAGCCCTCTACTACGGCGTCTCTGATAATCATATGGTGGTTTCGAGACGTTAAACCCCACATATCATTTATCAAATTAATCTTTTCATTTAGCGGGCAAGGTAGGCTGTACGATCAAATATAAGGGCACAAAATGCGAGTCTGTACAACATAGCATGTAAAAGTACACATTAACGAAACTTCACAGGTCAGTTTGCATACAGGTAATAGGTTCGTAGGTTCATACGTTCCACACACAAGGTCAGTTCTCTTCACATAACAGTTCATATTCGCTTAATAGATACATATGTACACAATTTCCAGATACAAGGTCAGTTCACACTAGTACATATGTGTACAATTTCCTCTACAAGGTTAGTTCACACAATATACATATGTACACAATTGCCACATACAAAGTCTGTTCACACTGAGACAGATGATTACGCATAATAAACACACCATATAAATATTGCACGCTTCTTTTTGCATGAAGACGACATCACATACGGTAGGTCAATATTTTCATAAATTATTTCATTCCTCAAGAAACGTCTTGAAGGCTACAAGTGCTTTTTTCTAAAAACCTGCAGTTGGCCATGGACCTCGTATTTTCGTCACTGTGAAAGGCGTCCTATATAAAAGTTGCAAACTTCTTCATAATACCTGTTTTTGTGTTACATAATTCCGGCACTCCAGAAGCAGGTGAGGTGCATCTTCATCAAGGTGGCAACAGGAGCACTCTGTACTAGGCGCACGCTTCATCCTGTGTAGGAATTGTCGCGTAAATGCTGTACCAAGCCGTAGGCGGTCGACCAATGTTTCTAATTTTATTTTTTCACCTAACCCTGATGAGATGCTTAGTTTATGCAAGGGTCTATTAAGTATAAGTCCTAACTTTACCATTTTCGTTGAGCCATCTGTCTTTGGTGACCCTAAAGGTTAGCTGCCTGAGAAGTAAACGTATTTCAGTGTGTGAAATTGGCAGAACAAATCTCTCAACGTTATTGTGGGCCCTATTGGCCGCGGCGTGCACTGCAGTGTTTCCTTAAATGCTCCAGTGACCTAGAATTGATTGAAACTAGATCACGTGGTCAATTTTTTTTGCTTTTGCGTGTTCTTTTAAGGTCTCGTATAACAGGGTAGCGTTCTCAAACATATTTTTATCACTTAGTAGCGACTCTAGAGCGACCTTCAAATCGCTAAAAATGACCCATTTTTGTGCCTCTTTTTGGATGTTATGAAGCGTAGTGCAGATCGAATTCCAAACATTTCTGCAGCAGTAGAAGACGTCACTCGACATAATTTAAATGTCTTCTCTATTGCCAAGTATGGGATGACAAAAGCTGAAGAGCAGGAGTTTGCATCGCAAGAACCATCTGTATACACGTGAATATACTGCGGATATGGGGAATAAATCTGGAATAGTGCCAGATGCTGCGGAACTGTCACGAACATGTCCTTTTTAGATATTATTTCTTCGACCGACAACTTCATTTTTGGTCTTGGCAGTGACCAAGGAAGAAAATATTATCTACTCTGTTTATCTCATACCTTGGTAGCAATGCTTTATGTTCTTGAGAAATTTTCTGTAGCTTACATTTATTTTTTTTTGTAAGTTTGAGGTTCAATGGATGCGACTCGTGCTGAGTTGAAATACGGAAAAGATGGTGACAAGTTTCGACAGCTTTTATCACGAAAAGTGGTGGAGGACGAGCTTCGGCAATTACGAGAGAACTGGATGTTGCCTGTGGGACTCTCTTGCATACTCTTAACCCCCTTGCCAATAATTACTGAAGACGCTCCTCTGTAGTTTTCGATAAACCCTGGATGATCAGTGCTGAATATACAATCTTTTGTTTTATTAGTGCGTTCTGCACTTGCAGAAGTGAAGAGACTGATCCCCCCTCTCCCATGTTTTGCCAGCTATTCAACGTAGTAATTTATAACTATGTTGGCCCCTTTTTTGAAAGCGTGAATGTGCGATGCCCACAACAGCTGTCTATCAAAGGTAACGCCAAGAAATTTATGTTCTTTCACCAATGTCAACGTCTGTTCATCCAGTGTAACTTTGAGGGTGTTCATATGTCGTCTAGTGAAAAGTTATATCGCTGTTTTTGCGTACGAGAGACTTGTGCCTCGGTCCTTCAAAGCCTTGTTGACTACCTCAAGGCCACGTTATATCACTGCTTGAACTTTGCATATATCTGGTCCTAAGGCCATATGCAGATGTCATCTGCGAAGACTGAATACCTCAATCCGCTTGTTAACTTTCGCGGTAACACTGCCATAACACAGCTGACGAAGAGTGGCCTTAGAACACTCCCTTTTGGGACGCCCCGTATGATAGAATGGTAATTGCTTTGCCCTTAAGCTGTTTCCATGTATATTTTCCGATCACTAAAAAAAATTTGAAATCCATCTCAGTGATCGACCAAATAGTCCAAGTTCTAGCATCCCCGTCAGCACGTGCATGTGACTCCCTGTGTCGAATGCTTTCAGAATGTCGAGAAATGCCGCTGTTGTGATGTTTACACAAATGCGTTCATGCTTAACACATATGATAATGTCTAATATCGCATCCATTGTGCAACGCCTTTGAAGAAAACCTGTCATATAGTCTGACAACGCCTTTGTATTTTCACCCTACCATTGAATTCTACTGTATACCATTCTCTCCATCAACTCGCAAATAGAGCTTTTGAGACTGACTGGGCAGAATCGTTCAATACATAAAGGAGTCTTTTCTTGTTTTAGGACTGGAATTAGCCGTCCTAATTTCCATGAATCAGGAAGAGTCTTTGATATTCAGATACCATTATATAGCTCTAGCAGTGTCATTCTACCTGCTGGTCCAAGGTTGTTCAGCACCATGTACGTAACGCCATCTGGTCCCACAGCTGATTTTGTACGACAGAACTCAAGGGCACACTTAAGTTCGTCTAGGCTAAACTCGCCATTAAGTTCGGGGTGTTCTGACATAGAACACGCTCACACCTTTTGAGTGGCGAGTGCTTTCAAACTTGTAAATTGTGGGCTTGCAGTTGTGATTCTTGGTCCGATTGTTAACCGACATAGTATATTTTGAGTAGCTTTGAGTCCTTGTACTCCTCAAAGGTCTATGTACTACTAGAATCGGAAGGTGATCACTGCCTTGCGGTTCGATATCTGTTGACCATGACGAACCCTCAAGAAGGTCTCGTGGGCATAGCATGACATCTATACAACTGGAATAACGATATCATCTTATAAGCGTTGGAGAGGTTTCGCTTAGCACTGTCAAATCGCATTTCTCGGCGGCATACTCGAGAACATTTCCGTGTGGGTCAGTATGTTCACTGCCCCACATTACATTATGAGCGCTAAATTCTCGACAAACTAGCACACACGAACCCGCGATATTAAACACATTAACAAGGCAGTCAAAAGATATTTTGCTAGAATATTGAGGAAAAAGGCTTATCACAGTGACCCTTCTATTTCTAAGGGGCATTTTGCAGGCCACAAACTCGGGTATATCTGAGTCACTTGAATGTAATAAATAGGATGGCAGGTCTTTTCTAACAAAAAGCATCGCTCTGCTCTTTCCAGCTCTGCGCGACGACTTATATATCACGTAGTTGAACAGTCGGCAATCATCTCGCTCACCTGCTTCCCGTATGCATAATACAGAGAAGCCATGTTCAGCAAGGAGTTTACGAAAATCAACTGGCTTATTACAAAGGCTGTCTTCATATATCAATGTCTTCATACATCAGTGGAATGCTCTTGGAGACTAAAATTCAGGGCACAAACCTAGTCAAGCTGAATACATGAATTTTCTCTATGCACCTTTCGTCTGTACTGGAACTGTTGTTATTAAAAATAAACTTCGGTTTTGAAATTTATTGTAGTAACAAAAACAGAGTATCTTTCTATGAAGCATATCACTTTGCCATTATTCTGTTCCGCTGTGAATAATCGGGGACCCTCTCAGCAGAACCCGATTAGCTACAATGGTTCTTTTTAATCATTCACAGAGGCATTACACTGAAGCTCGCAACATGACAGGTAACGAAAGAGGACAGAAACTAATCACTCTGTTGGTGTCTTCTCTATCTCTTCGTGTTTTTTTTTTTTTTGCTTTGCTGCATGTAATGATTTCCAACAAATTAGCACGAAAACGTGTCCTCACAAAGGCAGTCAACTTGTCCGCAAGCAAATAGCTCACTGCATGTCTAAAATTTCTTCAACAGATCGTGATGACTAATCGCTAGTCGAATATCCAAACACGCAAAAAGTAATATACCAGGTATGACATTGGTATTTCGGCACTGGGCACTCTTGCGATAACAGAGGAATCAGGGGAAAAATGTAAACCTTGAAATATGTAATTTATGAAGGAGCGCTTTTAGGTCAAAAGAGGAGTGAAAGAAAAAAGCGCGAAAGCCACCTTTGCAAGAAATGAGTACCCGTCGCCTCGCATATTTCAGGTCGGACAACCTCTTGAAAAAAAAAGTGCGGGGTGGCCCTGCAAATCGCACCAAGTACTTGAACGCTGTAACGACTCGCCCACTGCTGCAGTGCTTGAGATGAGAGCTTGCCACTGCAGCATTTACACTACTGCTAATGTATCGTCAATGCTTTCAGTGACGCCAAATGCAAAACGTCCATTGAAACTTGGTCAAAATAGAAAAAATAATTATAATGCGATCCCCTAAGGTTACCAGAAGCTAGAAACCACTAAGTGTGGCTGTATAAGCGGGGGCAATTTATTTTGTACAATACTGTCATGATGTTGAGATAGCCGACTCTACCGTGGGCTACCTTCCCATATTTTGCCAAATATAAATAACAAATAAAGATATGTCGGCGTATGGCAACGGTAATTAACTATTCTGAATTCGCTGTCACTATTGTCACTTTCCCAAAATGAATACTTAGTTTGTTTTCATTGTCGTTAATTAAAAAGATTTGGCTCATTCATTCACAACTTTCCTAATTAGCATTGATTCTCACATCTAAAGACAGTCACACTTTATCTCGCTTTCTGTGTGGCTGTCGCTCCTCCACTCCAACGCCTACTCCAATTTTATGCTCTCCTACTCCACTTTTTATGCCTACTCTCCTACTGCACTTTTTATGCCTATGGAGTAGGTGTTCTTAAAGTGGAGAGCGCCTACTCCACTTTTTATGCTCTCCAAGCATCCGGTGATGCTTTACGAAAACTTTCCCTGACTTCTGGGCCAGATAATTGTCTTTCATATCTATCACTCCGATTTCAGGCTTTCGTGGAGACGAAACGAGAGTCTCTCTCTCTCTTTTTTTCGTCCTTTTCGCGCGTGTGGTCACGTCTCTTGACTTTAAGACTCGTATACACGTCCTTTCCTTTGTTTTCTCACTCCAACACCACTGGACGATATAACTGCACCGTGTCTTGTGAAAAGCATTAGCTCTGGAACACCTCCCTACGATTCTCCCTCGTTTTACGTGGACACATATGTAAACGTAGGCGTATGCACGTTCTCGGAATGCGGCTTTATAAAAAAGCTGCGGTGCATGCAACCTGCAAAATTGCACTCACAATTTCAGTTGCTTGCTGCTTATTTATATTTCTCGAGAATTCGTCCACAGGCACAAAATCCACTCCTCTGTCTTGTAATAAGATTGTTGTAAGAAATGCAATCTTTTACGTCTAGCCACAAAACACCCGTACGTTCACCACTATACCGTGCTCGATTACGCCGGATTAGTTGATCAGCAGCGCAGATTTATTAAAACGTAAGGTCACTGGTCGCGGTAAAAAAGAGGGAAATATTTGGGGCACATTTTCAAACATTGCATGCACCGATTTTTGCGTAGTTTCATTGATGTGCACACCTGGAGTGTTGTTCACTTGTACTTGGCGAGATAGTGCATGCGTTATTGCTTAAGGCCATTGAGCAGTATCTTTTTTTAGCTATGGCATTAATGAAACGTGAGTGCTTGGCTTTGCACAGCACAACCAAACGTCTATAACAACACAGCATCAGGCCTCGGAAAATCTCAAGTTCTACCCATCACCAATGGGGGGCGAAAAAATCGACAGCTGAAGAAGTACCATAGTGGCTCCATTCAAATATGCCCTCGGAAACCCCAAAAAATCTGTTAGGGGCACCATAGTAACATCAAATTATAAAGCAGTGAGAGCCACCATTTTTGCACGAAAGTGCTCTTTTCTATATAGTTGAAGGGTAACATTTGAATTCCGCATTGTTCGTAGTACCTCTGAGCACTGCATTTGTTTAGCGATTGCGGTGCCATGCGAGTTCTACTATGGATTCTGTTATCTATGGCGGTGAGGAAGCGGAAAACATCCGCTGCCAGAAGAAGACAGCCACCGTCTTGCTGATCGCTGTTTCCTTGCTCTTAGGGCGTGGCCAAGAATTAAGTAGCTGTTGTTCGTTAATTGTTCTTTCATCGTTTGTTATACTGGAATAGTTGTTGGATAAGTGCTTTTTGTGCAGTTCAGTCCATACAAGGTGCTCTTTTCTTCGCCAAGATCAGGGACTTTTCTTTGGTCTGATTCTATGGATCTGAAGGAGGTGCCAGTGGATCTTTTCTTGCGCCATTGAATATCATCTGTTCCAGTGGCTTTAGTCCTGACCGATAGCGGCATCATTTGAATGAAAAACCCGAAAATCATTAGGGCGAAACTACGGTCGGTGATGGCCCATTTCCAGTTCATAACGGAGCTCCGCCAGTTCTGCAGAGGAGGCATACTTTGCTTTTCGCCAGACCTATGTCCTAGATCTACTGAAGGGCCCGATATTTGCATCCCAGCCAGTGAGCGCATTCATTCCTTCACATTTAGCATGTACCCGAGGCCTAGTGCGTGGCGTCGACGCCAACATCCCACTCTCCGAACTACCAGAGCTGTTTTAGCTAGCATGCGCTATTTCAGTCTGTCGGTGTGGACGGGTGGTTGATAAAAACAAAATACCAACTGAGTCTTAAATTGTGAGCTTTGCGGGATCAAACCGACCATCAGAAATTAAAGCTTCACATTTAATTTACAGAGTAGAATTACTATCTCATCATCCGCTCCAATGCATAAAGTGTTGGCCTTATGGTCACACAATGAAAGGTTGTAGGTCAGCGGTCAGGTGTAAAGTATGCGGGGAAGGTCACCATTCTAGCGACTGTCAGAGTGCTAAAAAAAGGGTTGCCTATGTAACGAAGCTCATGCTGCCGATAGCTCTAGTTGTTCGGCAAAGGTATGTGAACTACAAATTATAGAGATAGTAGAACGAAGGACGGTGTTCACGGAAGGAAATACAAGCACGAACACAAGGCTATGACGGTGTTACAGCTCGTAATATGCTAACAATGGAAGCTCTCTCTGTCCCTATTGCGGAAATAATTAAGAAGTCAGTGGAGAAGCCAGTGGAGCGCATCACTTGGAATCTTTGTGAGTCTTTAGCCCAGATTCTATCGAACCAGTCAGCTCAAATGTTTGGTACAGTGGAAAACATTATCAGTGCACCACCTCACATCAGTGACTCCTCGAAGATTTCAGAGGAGTATGGCTCTGATACGCCACAGCAGGCTACGGAAGCATTTCACATTCGTGACTCCTCTGAGATTTCAAAAAGAGTATAGCTCTAATACGCCACAGCAAGCTACGGAAGCTGCAGATGAAGAAGAGGAAGGTAGCGTGTCTCAAAGCGAGCTTACCAGGAAAGTCGAGGACTCAGATGAAATGGAGAGAAATCCCCGATCGCTAAAACGCTCGAGATCCCCTTTGTACAAAAAAGGCATCGAACCTGTCAATTTAGAAACCAAAAAAGTACTAGCAAGACACCCCGTCTAAATCTAATTTCATAAAGAGGATATTCTAAGCAAGGCCTTCACTGAGGCTATTTTAGAGCAACAATAGGGTCACTTAAAATTCTTCATTGAAATCGCCGATCGATTCACTCTGCAGCAACTGATTTGATGTAGTTGGCATCAAAATTTTCTCCACATATTATGGCACTACAAGAAACTTGGCTTTCAATGCATCAGTCTTTTCAAATAAATAGATTCAGATCTTTCCGTTTAGACCGTCAAGCGAAAGGTGGAGGCTTGGCGTTTTTTTTTATTAATAATAGAATCAGTCTATAGGCGAAATTGCGTATAAGCTCATGTCTCCTGACAGTGAAATTCTCGCCTTACAGATAACCTTACCATACTGCATGCCTTTTTTGGTGGTAAAGGCATACTTGCCTGAAGGCGTATAGATACTCGATGTTTTGGCGCTGCAGTGACATCTCGTTATCAAAATGTAATTCTGATCGCCGATTTCAATTCTCCTCATACGTGCTGGGGTTCCGAACGGATTGATGCGGTAAGACATTGTGGGAACGGACAGCGGATAACAACTTGTGTTGTCTGAATTCAAGAACACCTACTTACATTAGTGATAGGTCTCGTTCAGCTTAAAATTTAAGTTTTGTGAGTTCATCACTCACTATTTTGTCTTGGAGTGCGTGTGATTGCGCAACTAACAGCGATTATTTGCCTATAGTATTCGAGATAGCTTGCCATGTTATAATGTCAGGCTCTCAGGATCGAGTATTTGTTAAGTATACGAAATTTAGGAAAGATCTTGAATCCGCTTCGACAACTCGTTCTGAAGAGCAAGTAGATACGAAAGCCATGAGACTAAGTACAGTGGTCAAAAGAACATATAAAAAAGCAGAATTTGTTGTTAGACCCGCAAAGAGCACAACCCATAATCCGTGGTGGAAGTTGGACTGTGCCCGGAATTTCCGACGAAGAAAGACAGCTAGGAAAAAAACTGCTGTATAACCAGTGCCCCCAAAACTGATCTGATTACAAGTATTACGCTGCAAGTTTTAAACCCACAGTCTCTTTAGCTTAGGAACAGTATGATAGAAAACATTATGATCACCTTTCAAAACTTAGTAACAAAATGGCACTGTTTAGGTTCATGAGATCACGTAAAATGTTGCCATCTCCAAATAATATAGGATTTGAGATTATGTCCTCGGAAGAAACAAATAAATCCTTGGAAATCATAGCTAAAGGTCTGGAGTGTGAATTTACATCGGCTAAGTCTCAGAATCTACAAAAACCAGCGCTAAGGATGGAAGTTATTGAAGTTACAGAGGAAGAGTTAGCGCAAGTGTAACAAGATTCGCCCTCGTCAGCTCCTCCTCCGGATATAATCACACCTGATACGATAAAATTATTATTAAAATTATGACCATGTAACCTACTAAACACTGTAAATTATTCGTTAAAATATGCCTGCATTCCGTATGAGTGAAAATTAGCTAAAATGTGCTTATACAGAAAAGACAACGATTCGGATATGTCATAGAAAACATTCGACCCATTTCTCTTATATCTAATATGGTGAAGCGCATTTAGAGTGTGCTCAATAAACGAAATATGATATGGATGGAGGAAATTTTGATACTAAGCCCAAATCGAATTGACTTCAAAACAGATTGTTAAACTTGGTGTGCACACGCAGATTTAGAAAGCCGCGTTCAGCTTGCTCGCAAAAGAAGACAACCTGCGGTTCTAGTGGCATTGGATATAGCTAAGGCATATGATAGTGTAGAACCTTAAGTTTTATTGGACATATGAGAGAGTTATAGTCTCCCAAATTATTTAATGGCCTGGGGGAGGGAATTTTTGAGGAGAGAGAGTTTTACTGTTTAAGGATGGTTGCGCATCATCAAAGTGCAAACAAACTCGCGGTGTCACCCAAGGCGCTGTATTATCGCCAGTTCTATTTAACATAATATAGAGTACAATCCCTCATTTCCAGGACGTGAAGGTGTTTGTATATGTCGATGACATTACATTTTTCACAGCACATAGTGACATATATTCTTTATATCAAAATATACCGAGATTTGTGAAAATGCTGGAGAGATGTCTAGATGCAATCTGCATGACCCTAAATGTAAATAACAGTGCAGCACTGATGTTCCCGTTATGAGATCCCATCTAAATTTCAGTATTTTATGAGCAAGAGCCGATTCTTCAGGTGGAATCTGTTAATTATTATGGAGTAATTTATAATGCCAACCTAAACTGGACTCCCCAAATAGAAAGCATGACATCTAAAGCCCAACGCGCCTTAATAGTTCTTCGTAGACTGAGCAGCCATTGATATGGTCTACGCAGAAGCACAATGGTGATGATATACCGGGTGTTCAAAATTAAGCTTTATGATTTTTTTAAAATTAGGCGCTCGAAGGCACGTGAGAACCACTTGTGCAAATAAGTTAAGCGGCCAGGGGGACAGAAAGTTAGATGATAATTATCGCTGTCAGCAGCCCAATTAACTAAAATTTAATAATTAACTTTTTACTGGCTGCGGTAAGTTGGCATGTTTATATTGAAAAAATGTAGGCAGTGGTGTTTGTACACAGTTTCAGTTGGAAGATTTTTTCTAGCACGCCTGTGTTCCGAGATATCCGGCTCCAAAGTTTAATTGTCTTTCGCACGATTACGCATGCAAGAGGGTGAGGGTCCGCGCAAAGCTCCTCCCTAAAGTGACGCATCTGTTGCGTGTGGTGTTTAGTGTGTGAAGAGGGTGGAAGCGTAGGCATAGGTGATAGCAATTACCCTTGCCCTCTTCGGCCGTCGAAATCAAAAATCGAAGAACGCTTGCAACCAGTGTCGTAACACGCAACTGCAGAGCCTCTAACGATAGTGGCAGATACCATGCCGAGATAATGGTGCGAGCGGAGAATCTGGATGCCAGTGCGCGTGCGTAATAATCACTAGAGAAGCATGCGTGGTCGTTGCCTGGGCTACGCGAATAGCGTGACTGCTGATGTCCGAGTACTGTAACTTTTATTGAAACAAGAGCAACAACTCCACCAATAATAACTGAAACAGTTTTATCCTTGCTAACGCATATTTCCTGCTGCTACATAAGCATATTTCGGTCATGCACAAATCTCATCGAAACTCTTCACCTCTCAAGACGTCAAGCCCCAAAAAGTGTTCAAAATGCCTGCCTTCGGCAGCAACGCAAAGCATGAACCGCTGTCGCGTCGACTCGATGACTCGGCGCAGTACTTCTGCAGGAATACTCGCACAGGCAGATGTTATCCTGTCCTTCATGTCATTAACATCGCTGGGCTCTGTTACGTAAACTCGATCTTTAACGTAGCCCCAAAGGAAAAAGTCGAGCGGAGAAAGGTCAGGTGATCTTGGTGGCCAAAACATCGCTCCTGCGCGCCCAATCCACTGTTGTGGAAAACGTCTGTCCAACCAGTTCTTCGCCCTGGTAGAAAAATGTGGTGGTGCTCCATCGTGCTGAAACCATACTTGGCGCAGGTCATTCAGGGAAAGACTGCAGACAAGATCATCAATGACAACACCTAATATTTCTTCTGTGTACATCTTTCCGTTCAAGTTGTCCTCAAAAAAGTGAGGTCCGATGATCCTGTCCCCGAGTATGCCGCACCACACATTCACACTCCAGCGAACTTGATGCTTGTGCTGCCTCAGCCAGTGTGGGTTTTCTTGTGCCCAATAATGGGCGTTGTGAAGATTAACACTTCCATTTCGGCAAAACCGAGCTTCATCAGTCCAAATTATTCTGTGCAAAAAGTCATTTTCTTGATCAGTTTTGATGAGGCCCCAATTGCAGAAGTCAACTCGCCTTTCAAAGTCCGCCTCATTTAGGTCCTGATGAAGGTAAACGTGATATGGATGGAACTTGTGCTTTCTTAAAACATTTGTGACTGCGACCGCACTGATCGGCAATCTGTCGGATGCTGAGCTCTGGCATCGAGGTTACGCACGCGACAACGTCGATTTCAAAGTCTTCATCGACGATTGCCTTCCTGGTCCGTCTCGGAAGGTGGACAGAGCCTGTTGTGCAGAAGCGTCGAAACAGGTTTGTGAAAGTGGGCCTTGTTGGAAGGGGACGGTGTGGGTGGCGAGACGCGTAAAGCTCCATTGCTAACGAAGCGTTGCCATTCATTTCAGCCATTGCAAGCACCACGTCTACTTTTACTTTGGTAGAATACCTCACGCCAGAAGCAGCCATATTAGCTCGAAAGGACTCCACGTGGATTTCCTTGGTAGACCTTCAATGCAGAGACGCTGTGCTCTAACCGGAGGCACCCTAGTGCAGGACGGTCCTGCTAACGCGTTCACAAGAAGATGTCTCAGTGTGATCTAAAGTCACGAAAAAACGTCGCGAAAAATGGTCTCCTGTTATCGCGTTCATCAGGATCATGCGTAAGGCTCATGGCGCACCGCGCTGTCACATTTTGATTTCGCCGGCCGAAGAGGGCAAGGGTAATTGCTATCACCTATGCCTACGCTTCCACCCTCTTCACACACTAAACACCACACGCAACAGATGCGTCACTTTAGGGAGGAGCTTTGCGCGGACCCTCACCCTCTTGCATGCGTAATCGTGCGAAAGACAATTAAACTTTGGAGCCGGATATCTCGGAACACAGGCGTGCTAGAAAAAATCTTCCAACTGAAACTGTGTACAAACACCACTGCCTACATTTTTTCAATATAAACATGCCAACTTACCGCAGCCAGTAAAAAGTTAATTATTAAATTTTAGTTAATTGGGCTGCTGACAGCGATAATTATCATCTAACTTTCTGTCCCCCTGGCCGCTTAACTTATTTGCACAAGTGGTTCTCACGTGCCTTCGAGCGCCTAATTTTAAAAAAATCATAAAGCTTAATTTTGAACACCCGGTATAAAATGCATACACGACCAATGCTAGAATATGGGTGCGTATGGTCCTCAGGTGACCCTGCTTATAAAATAAAGCCTTTGGTTATGCTTGAACGAGAAGCTTTGAGACTGTGTCTAGGGCTTCCTAGGTTTGTAACAAAGAATATTTTGTATCAGGAAGCACGACTACCTACATTGCCTTGTCGTTTTCTTATCCGAACGGTTCAGACGTTTCTGCAATTTTAAAGCTATGCGCCGAGACGATCTGAATGTGCTATTATAAATGACCCAGACACCCTTTTTTTGCCCACTGGCTGTGGTTTCGAACACCTCAGATTGTTTTGTTCCAGGCACAACTACATAGGATAAATGTAAAATTCAAGATGTGATTGCGGCGCAGGTTACTAATCAGAATATCAAGATAGAATTTGATGAGGTTTTCTCCTCTAAGCCCAAATTACAATTATATAGGGTCTTCAATAGCCGACTGCAGGATTATCTTGCACACGCAGAAAATAATTCTATTATAGCCACAAATGATGATGATGATGATGATATATAGGTTTTAATGGCGCAAGCGCCATAGTTTGGCCAAAGAGCGCCATGGAAAATGCTGATAAAATGGCAATTGTGCATAATTTGATACAATATGTACAGGATAGGAACTATGGTACTATTTCGTGGCTGTAAAGAGGCCTAAAGTTCCGCGCCCTGAAGTGGGTTAAACATAAAAGTATTTAAAATGATGGAAGTGACGTGAAATGTGTGTAACGGAAGTGACAGACAATGTTTGTGGTGATAAAACTGGATTGAGGAGATGAGATTAGCACAAATGCCTCCTCAATGCATGCCTTTGAACCCAAGGGCAGCGAGGCAGGTGCTCTCTTTAATGGAACCACAGCAGCCTCGACCTCTGTACAGAGGTCGTGCTACGGATCACCTTGAAATCTGGAGTTAAAACTATCTATATCTTTTAAAAACATGAACAGCAATTCAAGCTTAAAAAGAGGATCTCTACCGATGAACACGACTGGATGTAATGGAAGTTGCTGTCGGTAGGCTATGAAAAAGTGCTTTTTTTCTTAGAGAGTCTTGCTCATTGAACTGAACAAGTATATGAAAAACCGTAAGCGGTTCCCCACATTTGTCACAGATGGGTTGCTCACCGCCAGATAACAAATATGCATGTGTGCTGTGTGTGTGTCCTATTTGTAATCTGGTGAGCGTTACTTGTGTGTAGCGTGATCTCGATACTGGTGGCCGATTTCCAAGTCTCGGTTTTATTACATGTAATTTGTTTTGTGTTTATCTATCCCATAGCCGCTGCCAACGCGCCCTGAGCTACCGTTGAAGGAAGGGATTTAGGTCAAGTGCAGGGACAGCTATAGATGTATTGGTAGCAGCGTTGTTTTGGGAAGATACAGCAAGTTGATCCGCCAAGACATTTCCCCTGATCTCATGGTGTCCTGGCACCCAGAACCCCACTACATGTTGTTTGAGCGTGTAGATAATGCAAAAAAACTGTAAAGGGACACCAGGACATGGTTTTTATGTTTTTGGAGAGATTTGAAAGCTTTTACGACGCTCAAGGAATCTGTGTATATGACTGCGCGTTGTAAGTTTGATTCCTGAATGTGCTTAGCAGCCGTCAGTATCGGATAAGCTTCTGCAGTAAAGACGCTTGAATTAGGGTGCAGAACACCAGAATCACAAAAAGATGGACCAACGGCAGCATAGGACACACCAATACAAGACTTTGAAGCACCTGTAATATATTCAGGACAAGAGTATCTCAGCTGCAATTCGAGAAAGTATGCACATATATGTGCAAGAGGGGAATGTTTGGTTATTTCATCGAAGGATAACTCACAGTCAAAGAGCTTCTACTGCCAAGGTGGCGGATATGTTGTGGGAGCCATTAGACAGTTTTCAAAAAGCCGTACCCCGGTTTCTTCAATTAGACCCCTTACTCGAAGTGAGAAGGGTCGTCTCACCAAGGGATTGTTGTCAAAAAGAACAGAACTGGACAAATCATTAATTATGGTGTGTGTGGGGCGTTCCTTATCCTAGTTATTTTCAAATAATACCAAAAGGACGTATAGGATCTCTGAAGGTTAAGCGACCACTCATTGGACTCTACATAGAGACTTTCTACAGGGTTGGTGCGAAAAGTACCCGTAAAACGGCGTATGTCAAGATTATGTACATGATTCAAAATCTTCAATGCGATTGGTGTAGCAGACTGGTAGACTATGGCTACGTAGTGTGGGCGTGTGCATATAAGGCTTTTATATATATTCATCAGGCACTTCCTGTCACTTCCCAATGTTGTGCGTGACAGCACTTTGAGGATGTTTATTGTTTCAGGCACTTGTTTTTTATGGACTTGATGTGCGTTATAAATGTGAGCTTCGAGTCCAAGATTAAACCTAGAATATTATGCTCAGCTTCAACAGGTATTCGTTGCCCAAGAAGCTCAATTTCAGGGTTTAGGTGTAGGCCTCTATTCCAGGAAAAAGAACACGGGTGTTCTTTTGAGGGTTTATCCTGAACCCGTGATTATTTGCCAATTTGGCCACCTTATTCAATTTAGGCTGGACCTGCCACTCACAAATTGCTAAATTGCAAGATTTAAATCTTATATAGATGTCATCCACATATACGAAATAGAACATATTTCGTGGTTGGCAAAGGTGCAGCGAGTTAATTTTAATGATGAAAAGCGTGCAGCTGAGTACGCCACCTTGTGGTACCCCATTTTCCTTTATAAATAATCGTGACAGGGCATTTCCAACACGAACCCGGAACTTGCGATTAGTGAGATAGCTTTCTAATTAATTTAACATCCGACCTGGTATGCCTAAGTGCGACAAGTCTCTAAGTATTCCGAACCGCCACGTGGTGTCATAAGCTTTTTCCATATCCAGGAATACCAAGAGGAAAAATTGTCTGTGGACAAATGCGTCGCGAATCTGCGACTCTATGCGGATTATATGGTCGGTTGTGGATCGGCCTTCTCGAAATCCGCACTGGTTCAGGTCTAGTAAATTGTTTTTTTCGAAGAAATGTTTTAAACGGCAGTTTATCATTTTTTGGAAGACTTTACATAGGCAACTTGTTAGAGCGATGGGTCTATAACTAGACACACCGAATAGAACCTTTCCCGGTTTCAATTTGGGATTAAAATCGCCTCTTTCTATGCATCCGGAATCGCGGCGGAAATCCATACAGCGTTGTAGAGGTGGGGGAGGGTGTTCTGTGTATTATGTGCAAGTTCCTTAGCATTTGGTACATAACTCGATCAGAACCTGGTGCAGATTCATTGCAGCAGTATAGTGCTCTTTGCCACTCACCCATGTTGAATAGATAGTTGAATGCCTCGTTTTCGGAGCATTTTCTATCTAATTTCTTGCTTTCTATAGTTGCTTTGTGGCGTTTGTGGCGTTGAAATGTGTTGGAGTAGTGCACAGAGCTGGAAATACGTTGAAAATATGCACCCGGAAAGTTTGCTTGGTCTTCAAGGTTGCTGCCATCAGTGTTTACTAAAGGAACAGAGTGTTGTTTAGCCTCGTATCCTATTTACCTTGTTCCAGGCCTTAACCTCATCTTTATAAGAATATATACCCGATCAAAAATTACGCCAGCTGTCCTTTCTTGCCTGTCGGCGTATTCGTCGACCATGGCACTAGATCTGTTTTGGATTCTCAGCAGTGGAGAAGTCGCGCAGTAGTCCTCACGCTTTGTTTTGCTTTTTCTGAGCTTTCCGACAATCTTCATTCCACCATGGCACACGACGTTTGGCAGCAATACCACTTGACTGAGGAATACATTTCGAAGCAGCGCCAATATTAACAGCCGTAAGAGAGAGAGAATAAACTTTATTGAAGAATTAAAATTACGTGACTAATCCCGGGTGGAGCCCTCTTGTACAGCCCCACTGGCCACAGCGGCTCGCCGGGCCTGGTCTAGGGTCACCAGTTGGCTCCCCAGTGCCAGCTCGGAAAGCCGTGCCTCCCAAGACCACGTTGTGAGTGTTTGTAGTGAGCGCACCAACCTAGATACTGCATTGGCTGGCCGCTCGGTACATTGGTAGGTTATGTGTGTAAGTGTGGCTGTGTGGTTACTACACCATGGGCATTGTGTATATCTGTGTGTATATCTGTGTGTATTGTGTGTATATCTGTGTGTATTGTGTGTATATCTGTGTGTATTGTGTACCCTGTTGTGTATATCTGTGGAAAAATTGCGTGTAGTTTTGATATGTGGGGGTATGTGTTCGTTTGGAGGCGGCGCCAATCCCGAGCTTGTTGGCTGCTTAAGTTCGGATGTGGAGGGGCGTACGTGCGTCTTGTAAGGCGTTGGTTTTCCAATATCTGCCTGCTTGTTACACTTTGCTCTTCATGATGCCCTGTGAGGTGTCCTGAGGAGAGTCCTGCGTCTCGGCCAGTATGTCCGTGAGCTACGTAGTTTGCCTCCTCGTTCCCCCCCAGGCCGTCATGCCCTGGGCATCAAGTGACGCCATGTGCCTCCATCAACATGGACCCCAAAATATCAGTGACGCACCTTGGAAGTGTGCCTCTAAGGTATAAGCGACATGCAGCTTGTGAGTCTGTCAAAATATATGCTGAGCACCCCCTTCTTTCGGCTTCTCTGATTGCCAAGGCTATGGCTGCTGCCTCTGCGGTGGCACTTGATCTGGTGCGTAGGGACGCGCAGGCCACGACTTTGCTTTGGTTAGTCACTGCCAATGCATATGCTTGTTTTCTGGAGCCTTGTGGTGGCGCGGGATAAAGACTGACGTCGGTAAAGTAAGCGTCTAGATCGCTACTTCTCTGCAGGAGTTTTCGTGCTCGCGCTTGACGGCTCTTTTTGTTGTAGAGCGGGTGCATGTTTTTCGGAACAGGTTCCACGATTATTTGATCACGTATTTGCTTGGGTACAATGACTGTCTCATCGCCACAATATTGAGGGGTGAGAGGGTATCCCAGCCTCTGTAGCAGTGTTCTTCCCTGGAGCGTAGTGGTGAGTCGTTCTCGCTGTGCGATTAGCGTGGCGGCGGCCAATTCTTCATACGTATTATGCATGCCGAGTCCCATGAGTTTTTCTGTGCTTGTGCTGTTCGGAAGTCGCAATGCTGCTTTGTACGCAATTCTGATGAGTCTGTCAATCTGCTCTATTTCGGGCTTGCGTGTTGATTGAAAGGGAAGAGCGAACTTGACTCGGCTGAGAACGAAGGCATGTACAAGGCGTACCGTGTCGGCCTCTGTCATCCCATCATTACTTCGCGCAATTCTAGCTATAAGGGATGCAATACTTTTTACGGTGTGTTCGAGTTTGCCTATTGCAGTCTTTACGCTGTTGTTTTCTTGCACGTGCATGCCTAATATTCGAGCTACTGGGGTCCTGTTGATGATCTGCCCGGCAATTTCTAGCTGCAGCGCGGGTGCACGGTTGGACCGAGTGCGTGGGGGTCTTATTTGCAAATATTTCGATTTGCTAGGTGCGCACGACATGCCTGCAGCAGTGAGGTAGCCTTGAATCATGTCTGTAGCGGTTTGCAGTACATCTTGTCGTTCTCCATAGGAGCCCTTTGTTGCCCATAGCGTAATATCGTCCGCGTAAAAGGCACAGTCCAGGTTTGGTACAGTCTCCAGCTGGAGGACTAGTTTCCGGAGGCCGATATTGAATAAAAATGGAGACAAGATGGAGCCCTGAGGTGTGCCTTTCAGTGGGAGGTCGTATGGTGATGATTTGGTACCAGCTATGCCAATCTGCGCCTTGCGATTTCCAAGAAAATCAGAGGCATAGTTGAATATGCGTTGTCCGCATCCTATGGCTACAAGACCATCTAGTATGGTAGAGTGCGCAATATTATCAAATGCTTTTTCAATGTCGAGTGCAACGAGTAGATTGTTGAGACTACCTGGCGCTGGGTTAAGCACTTCCTCTTTCAGCAGTAAGAAGATATCCTGGGTAGACACTCCTCGCCTAAATCCGTACATAGATGTTGGTAGAAGCCCCCGTTCTTCTGTGTATTGGTCAAGGCGAGTGATTATAACTTTTTCGAAGAGCTTGCCAATGCATAACGTTAAAGAAATTGGTCGTAGCTGATCAAGGCTTCGCCGTTTGCCTGGTTTAGGTATGAGTACAACCTGTGCCAGTGTCCATTCTGCAGGTATCTTTCCACTCGGTGTCCAGACTTACTGATTAAAGTGGTCTGTGATGGCTTGTAATGCTTCATCGCTGAGGTTCCGTACCATGGCATTTGTAATGCCATCCAATCCGGGCGCTGTATTTCTTTTGAAGCTTTGAGCCGCTGCATAAACCTCCGCAAAGGTTATGGGGGCGTCGAGCTCAGTGTTGGGTTCTCCATTTTATTCTTGACTGGGTGTTAGGCTAACGTTTCGCTTGCGTTCTCCTGTGTAGCGTTGTTTCAGCTCTTCTATTAACTTATCCGGATCACCTTGAAATTCCCCAGCTAGCCGTTGAAGGGTAGCGTTTGTTTCGGTTCTTGTTGCAGAGGGATCCAAAAGACTCCGTAGGATGTTCCACGTCTTTTTCGTGCTTAATGTGCCTTTTAAGGAATCGCAGAAGGTGCGCCAGTTGTTGTTGTAAAGTTCCTTTGAGTATGCGTTTACTTCCTCCGTGATTTTCGCTATACGGAGTCTGAGTTTCTTATTTAGCTTTTGTCGACGCCACCGTTTCGTGAGGCCTCGACGAGCTTCCCAAAGATGTGTCAAGTGGGTGTCAATGGCAGGTGCGTCGGTAGTTGTTTGATATATATTGGTGTTCTTGTCATAGAGACCCTTAATGTACGGTGTCCATTGGGCTATAGTTGTTGGCTTGGGCCCGTCTACTTCCTGTTGCTCTCTATATTTAGTCCAGTTAGTCAGTCTGGCTTTTCCGATCGGGCGTCGCAGTCGAGCTGTTTCATATGTTATTTGCACAATATTGTGATCGCTGCCCAGATTGTCGTCCAGCACACTCCAGCGCATGGTCGCGGCATTGTTGGTTACGGTAAGGTCGGGAGTGGTGTCCCTGTTGACACTGTTTCCTATACGAGTCGGTATGCCCGGTGTCGTGAGGAGTGTGTAGTCGTAGCGCTGTATCGCTTCTAAAAGTCGCGTACCTTTGGGTCTGTCTGCGCTATAACCCCATGTGGTGTGCCAAGCGTTGAAGTCCCCAGTGATGATCAAGCGGTCGCGTGGTTGAAGCTTGTTGTTCAAATAGTGGAAGATATTGCTGAATTCTGCTTTTCTGTCTTGTGGGGGACTGTATATGCTACATATAATCTGCCTCGGCCGTCCTTTCTTCGCTGGCCTGAGCGTTACGATAAGGTGTTGCGTCTCTTCGTTCGGTGCCGTTATGCATGTAGCTGCCAATTCTTTCCGGACGAGTGTCGCAATCTTAGGTGTATTTGGATCCATGTACAGTTTGTAGGCAGAAACTGTTTTAGGCCTGGCTCCCACCTCTTGCAAGCACAATACGTCAGGAGGAACTAGCGCCGCCTTTATGTATAGAGTGAGTGTAGCGTGCTTGTTGTGCAGGGAACGACAGTTCCAGGACCATATAGTGAGATTCTCGTTTGCTATGCGTCGGTTAATTGCCATGATGCGAGGAGGTGGCTGTGCTTTCAGCGTCCGAGGTAAGCATGCTTTTGGCGTCGGACTCCTGGGACCGCGGTTGGTTCTGCTTACGTCGACGCTTCGTTTCGTTGTCGAGGCTTTCATGAACGTATCGCTTTAGGTCAAGAAATTCGACAAAGAACTGTTTCATTTGGGCTTCTGTTTGCTGCAGTATCTGCTGATGCATTAGCTGCAGTTGTTCTTGTAAAGTGAGGTTTGTCGCTGTTTGTTCTGTTCCTATATTGACTACAGGATCTCGTGGTGGTGTCGATTGCGGTTGGATGTGCCCATTGTCCCGTAGCTTTTCGCTTGGGTGGCTAGTTAGATTTTGAGAGGCCTGGACTGTAGTTTTCGGGGTGGCTCCCATTAATTGGGCCAGCTGTTTTTCGAGCCACATTATTTTGTTCTCGTATTTGTCAAGGCATTGCTTAAGCTGTTTGTTTTCAGCGAATACTGCTTGATAGTGTACGTTTTGTGTGATGGGGGGAGTACATGCAGACTTGGGAGCCACGGCTTCCGCCCAGCTTACCGGAAGCGATGATGCCTGTTGGGTGCATCCTTGATCCCCGCCGTTGCCTTTGTCTCCCCCTCCTGGAGGACTGCGGTGGAGGTTCTGCTGAGTCGGTGCTCGCACGCTCTTCTTGGATGGCGAGTGCGGCTTTCTGCCCGGGGACCGTGAATGCGACCGGGAACTGTGCTTGTCATCGGCTGACTTGTAGGCGTTTTCTTCCTCTTCGGAGGAGAACCAGCGGAGATTCTTGGTCCTCGGTGGGTCGTTGCTAGTGCCCTGTTGAAGCTTATCACTGTGGCCTGCTTGTATTTGCGGCTGTTTAGGCTTCGGCGGCTTAAGTCTTTTTTTGCAAGTTGGATCTCCTGTGGGGTGAGCCTCCCCGCACGAGGCGCAACTAATAGAACACGCATGTCCATCCGTTGGATTAGTCAGTCCGCACAGCCGGCAAATGGGGCGATCCGGATGCGGGCAAACGTCCGCGCGGTGTCCTTTTTCTCGGCAGACCTTGCAGACTTGAATCGTAGGTCGGAAGGGGTAGCAGCGGAGTTCACCCCCGTAATAGTAGACGGTACGAGGTAGCGTTGGACCGAAAAATGTAATGGCTGCGCTTTTCGTTGTGCCTATCATTCTGGCAGTGATGATTTCCACACCGTGCGTTCTGACACGTAGGTGCGCCATGAGAGTTTCGGTTGAGGTGTTCATCGGTACGCCGTGAATCACCCCTCTCAGAGTATCGTCTCCATTTGCGGCGTAGGCACGGACAGCGTGAGCCCTGCCGTTAAGCACAAGGGCGCGTATCAGACGCACTTTGTCCGGCACTTCCTCATATTTGGTCGACAGAATCGCTATGTTTGACCCTGGGTTGATTCTAAGGATGAAATGGTCATCTCTGATGCCAGCTTGCCATGCCTCGATGATTGCTTGCGCAAGCGTAGGAGTCAGAATGTTTCTCAGCGGGAGGCCCTGGTTTGGACGAATGACGATCTCGTAATCGTCCTTCGGCAACGGCGGTAGCTTTGGCAATTTCTTGAATGTTGGCGTGCCTGTCTTAACTTGGTCCTGGAGCCCTGCGCTGCCGCGCCTCCGCTCCAGTGCCTCTTGCTTGCGTTTTTTGGTGGATTTCGCTGCCTGCCAGCTAGCGTCCTCTTCTGCATGCGATTGAGCGCCGATAGCGTCTCGGCTCACCGTATCGTGGTCGCCCTGGAGTTGATCCATTTGGTCGTCTGCTGTACCATCCTGGTTTAGGAGGTGGTATTGTTGGTCGGTCGCCGCGTTGAGAGCCATAGCTGGATGAAGCTCCGACGCGGGCGTCCCCAGCGTCGGTGCAGCTGCCGGCGGCTCCCCAGGTCAGCGTTTGGTGAGCGTCCTAGGGGTGACGAGCTTTCTGAAGTCCTTTGGCACCTCCAAGTGGCAAGAAATCTTCTTGAGTGGTGCCCAGGCGTTCCTCGGAACTTCTTTAAGCTGATAGTAACGTTTTCGAGTGGTTGCAGACGGAAAACACCACTAAAAATCATGAGAATCCAGAGCGCGAAGCGAGCGCGTCTGCACTACTTCGAGCCCCCTGGCGGTCTCAACAGCCGTAAAAAACTGAACAGCAGCATTAATTTCTATAAATGACATCTCATCCCACGAGATACTAGTAAGAGTTCTAAACTGCTCCCAATCTGCTGCTTCAATTTTCCACTTGGGAGCGAACGGTGAAGACTTATTTTCTATTTGTGTACTTAAGAGTATGGGGAAGTAGTCCCTACCGCAAGGGTCTTTTATGACGCCCCAGTTAAAATCAGGTAATAGGGTGGGTGAAGCAATGCTAAGATCTATTGATGAATAACTTCTGTTAGCAAGCCTAAAAAATGCTGGCTCCTTTTTATTGAGCAGACATGCACCAGCAGACATCAGAAACTGCTCAATTATACGGCCTCGGGCATCAGAGTGAGGATCTCCCCACAATCCTCTGTGTGGAATGAAATCGCCAAGGACAAGGTATGGCTCTGGCAACTCATCAATAAATGACTGATATTCATGCTTGTTTAGCTGGTAGTGGGGTGGGATGTAAAGTGAACAGATGGTTATGAGCTTGTTAAAGAGGACGACTCGGACAGCCACTGCCTCCAAGGGCGTTTGCAGCTGCAGAGCCTGACAAGGTACGCTTTTGTCTATTATGATAGCAACGCCACCAAAGTATGCGAGAACATCTTGGCGGTCTTTGCGCAAGATGACATATTGTCGTAGAAAGTTATTGCGTGTTGGTTTTAAGCGCGTTTCCTGTACACACAGCACTTTTGGTGTGTGCTTGTGAAGAAGTTCTTGAATGTCATCAAGGTTCCTAAAAAGGCCCCTGACGTTCCATTGCATAATTTTAGTACTCATATTGAAAACAAATTAGTGCTGTGTGTGCAAAAGAAAGGCATTCACTTAGGGCTCTTTTCAGGCCCCGTAATGCGCAACTTGTCCTTTTTGGAGCGGCCAACAAGATCTCGCTGCTGTCAAGATAACTGAAGCGCTGTCGAGATAACTGGTAACTGAATGTGCTGTCGAGACAACTGAAGTGTCCATTGCTTCTTCTGAGGTGCCGCACACGCACTCTTGTGAGCGAGACAATGTCTGTGAAAGTCTTGCCTTTGAAGACGAGACTTTTTCAACCTTTGACTCGGGGGCCGATTACGATTTCTTAGAGCCCAGGCTCTGCCAGCTGTTTCTATCACTAGCAGGGGCTGGAATGACTGGGGCAGTTTGGACTGCAGCGCCCACAGGGACTTTGGACAACCCTGTACTTTCGCTGTGCGTGGTGCAGGCTGCCATTGATAGCTGGCTTTTAGCCGGCAACCATGGGGTAAACTGACTTTGGTGCTGGTTGGGTGCAGCAGACTGAACTACTGCCATTCCGGGAGCAGTGGCCCCGAGCGACAGCTTGCTGTGTATGGGCTGTGCAGGTGGTGGGTGATAGCTTCTGCCCCCCGACGTGCCGCATCAGCATAAGATGTGTTGTAGAAAGGAGAGACCCTCTTCTGGGCTTCCTTGAATGATATATTTTCCTTCACTTTACGAGTGATTATTTCTTTTTTTTTCTTCCAGTTGGGACACGAACGTGAATACGCGGCGTGTTCCCTGCCACAAGTCACGCAGTGAGGCGTAGTAACACAGAAAGCAGATGGGTGGCCGTGGCTACCACATCTTGCACAAGTTTCCTGAGCCCGGCAGTTTTGTGAGCCATGACCAAATCGTTGACATTTCTAACACCGTCTTCGATTGGGAATGTAGGGACGGCCAGAGAGTTTGATGTAGCCTGTGTCTACAGATGAAGGCAATGTTCTGGATGCGAAAGTGAGTATTATTGTTTGGTAAGTATTTCTTTGTTGTCGTGTCTGATGACGATTGGTTTTACATCCTTGACATTTTGCTTTTTTCACCCTTTGAGCAGTTCCTGTTCAGACGTTTCAAGAAGGCCTGCTTCTGAAACAACTCCGCGTGAGGTGTTCATTGATCTATGAGGTGAAACAGATACTAGGATACTACCAAATGCTACGAGACTGCCAAGCTTTTCAGAGTGATGTTTTCAGGCAACTCAAGGAGAATGTCTCCGCTAGCCATCTTTGTAACCTTGTATTCTGGGCCAAAGGCCTTAGTCAGAGATTCGGCAACAAGAAATGGAGAAATGCCTCTGGCTTGTTTTGTTGGATTTTTGCTGTGAACAAGATGCAATGTTACAAAGCATTGTCTGGGTTGCCTTAAAACTGATAATTCATCGGTGCGTCCCCTGTTGAGCGGAAGATGGTCTAGGAGACGGAGAAATGCAGGTGTTCCCATAGCAGTGTACTTTTTTTTCGGCAGCAATGACGACCACCCACCGTGGAGTCCAACCAGGGGACGCTGAAGCACCTAATAGCATAAGGCTCCAGACGCCAGCCTTACATTGCCGCTATAACCAAATATAACTATTCAAAGTTAAGTAACTGCACAAGGTTAAGCCTTGCCACCAGGACAATTGGAAGTGAACAGAAGAGAGAAGAGAGAAGTAGACAGGACCGACTAGAAGTGAGAGATAACGACGAAGTTGTAGGGGAGAGATAGGAAAAGGCGACTGCCGATTGCCCCTGGGTGGGTCAGCCCAGGGGTGCCATCTACGTGAAGCCGGGGCCAAAGGGGTGTGTTGCCTCTGCCGGGGGGCCTTAAAGGTCCAATCACCCAGCGTCGGCTCAACCCCGAGGATCCCCTTTTCCCCGTACACGGCAAGACCGCGCATGGCTAGGCATGGGAGGGGGGTCGAAACTCCCTTGTTAGCTCGGGTCCGTTGTGTCGCTACTTAATCCCCTCATTTCTTCCCCTAGTGCAGGGTAGCAAATCGAACGTGCGTCTGGTTGACCTCCCTCAGGGGCCTTTCATTTCTTCCTTTCCTCCACCTCCTCCTCCAATGTGTAAGAATGGTTTAGGTGAGAGAACGCCACCGCTCTTCGCTTCCCGACAAAGCTCTTCTTCTCAAACCCCTCAGCAGATGGCGCTAGCAACTAATGCCCCGCCGGCACAGCAGAGCCGGTAGAGCTCGGAGCCACCCTAGCTCAAGCTTGGTAAGTAAGAAGTCAGTTTGTCCTAGCTGGCACTGAATGCAGCTTTCATGAAGCAGATCGTTTATTAAAATATGTTCTTTGACCTTTCGGCCTTAAAAAATTTATGATTGAATTAATTAAGCATGCAGCATTCAGGTTTATGTAGCAAAAGCGAAGCAGCGCGTCTTTGGCAATGTCCCAGTTGTCTGGCCGGTATTTGCGGGGGTGACAGGAAGTTTCTCTAAAACCGCCTATTACGTCAAGAAATCTGCGCAATGTTTAGGCCTTCGTCACAGTATTAGGTGGTCAAGAGTACATGCTGAGTTTCTTTTCCGCCGCTCGCAAGGGCCTTATTATGCGATAACATTAGCGTTGGTGGTAAACGCGCAAGAAATTTAGGGGAAGAGAGTAACCCACATAGAACGCTAGCTACAACTTGGCCGAAAAATCGGCTAATGAGTTGCGATATCCCATTCAACACTTTCGCTCCGTGTAACCTCTCATGTATATACATCTTAGTATTCGTTATGACTTTTTCCTATACTTTATGACATGGAGACACACATTTGCGTGGGTGAGAATCCTAAATTTTCTTTATTTAGATTAGATCAGCAGTACATTTATAAATGAAACACTTTACATACAAACACAAAACAAAAGGTACATCACTCTACACCATGATCACAGTATACATAAGCATTATTGCACACATATTACAGATTTCTCTTCTCGTGAATTATTTATACAAGTTTCGACAATTTTCGAAAGTATTGGTTCTTTTTTACATGCTTATTCTTTAGCTGCCTGCAGTATTAACGCATGCGTAGGCACACATAATAGTGCAATAGCTTTGCAAGAACTTCTTCTTTCAGAGCAGCACAAGGAAACGTGGAGTTGAAACTTTCTAGCACTCTATCTGTCGTGCGATTATATACATCTCGTTCACCAGCATGTTTTGCGAAGTGCTCCTCAGCCTTTTTAAACAGAAGAAATAGATGCACATTCGGATGTGTGAGCCCTCCTCTGGTTTTGCAGTTTACTAAGTCGGCTTCTGGTTGCTTTAAATTACCTTTCTGCCCAACCAGGGCCTTCTTACAAATTGTACAAGAAGTTTGAGTGGCAAGCTTTCGCGACACAAATCCAGTGGCATAAGATACAATGCAGTCCACGACGGCGGCATCAGAATAATCATGCTGAAACACTTCATTGCACTCCGAAGTTTCCTCACTGATGAGGCCATCTAGTTTTTCCTTGAGGTCATGCATTTTATCAGTGCGCTGGAAAGGTGCAGACTGGAACACTTCTCTGAAATCATTCAGGGTTAGAAAAGCATATTAGATTATCTCAAAAACAACTCAGTTACCAAACTTTGGTGGCTTGAGCAAAGAATACAAGGAAAGCATTCGGTGAAGCTGCGAAAATGTCGGAAATTTTGGATGCTCATTTTGGCCACATGCTTGTCTTATAATTCCAAAAAAGCATTCCAACGGATCCTGGTTCATTTTGGCTGACAGGACATACTTGAACTCGCGCTCTTTCATAAGAAATGCTGAAAGTTCCTGAACAGACTTAAGTGTAACACGCAGGCCTTCAGCAGTAGGCTTCGTTAAATAAAGATCTTTGTGAATGTCACCCCTCCCTACTTCCTGCTCCCAGCTATCAAGCCACCTAAACGCTGACTCTAGAACATGGAAGTCTTTGCATTTAAGGGTGAGGCCTTCTGCAGCAAAGCGACGATTGAGGGCATCAAAAAGATCATTCATTAGAAGCGTAAACTCCACAGTTGATTCTACATTCTCAAGCCGTGGTGTGCCTCTCCGTGCATAGAAAGAAATGTCCTTAGCAACTGAGTTGCTAAAAATTTGTGTGGCCAACTTCACTCGCATTTTGAGCATATGTGATGGATTAACATGCGAGTAAGTCAACTTTGGACACACCCTAGGCTCCGCTGCGTTTTTCGTGTCAGCAACAAAAAGTGCATCATAGCATGACCACTTCACAAGTTTACCATTTAGTTTCAATATTTTCTTATCATAAAGACTATTTTCAATACACTTGAACAAGTGAGGGGTATCTGCTACAGCATACACTTTTCTAGATGGATCTAGGGGATGCTCGAAAGCATTTACGACATGTCCTAGAGCACCGCTAAACCCAAGCTGCTTCCACATGGCCCTATAGGTAGATGCACCCTCAGAGACTACACCATCACCATAAACTCCTGCCTGCTCTAAATGCACAATGCACTAAAGCAACAGCTGTGCAAGGAGTGTACCCTTAGTTGCACCTTTTGATGCAAATACTGCGACTGTTTTTAATAGGTGTCAGCAAAAGGGGCAAAAGCAAGCACTAGACCATGGTCAGCCAGCTCATTGCTTTGTCCACCTTGGTCCCTATAGTCAACAAGACCAGCATATGTCATGTTCTTCGAGTTTACAGCCATCTCTTTACTGAGCTGTATCTTATCTAGAATAAGCATCCTTCTTCGTTGAAAGGGTGTCTTCTTTGCCAATTTAATCTTGAGAGCTTTAAAAAAGTTCTCATCAAAACCACATTCGAGCCCTACCATGTTTATATATCTTCTAAAGGCGGTTGAGCATGGCATCGGGTAATATGTTATTGCTTCGTAAAAATGCGTAAGTAGAGGGGCTCCTGATGTTAAGCAAGAGGCATAAGAGTAGCCATTCATCTTTATAGCGCCTGTTCTTCTTCGTAGTGCGCTTAGCTGCAGATGTATATTCTTGCCCAAGAAGAAGCTGAATCGGTGGAATATCAAAAGCTTGGAGTTTCTTTGTAATATCCTCTTCTTGCAGCTTCATTATTTCAGCTTTACTTTCTTCCAGTTCTTTAGTAATTAGCTGGTTGCGCTTCAGTAGCCGTGCTTGTGCCTTCTATAAAATGGACCTTGCTTGCCGCAAGGCGTCAACTTTGTGTTTCTTGGTAGGCGACACAGACAGCCTAATGCGCTTCAGTGGTTGCCGTTGTTCCACTCGAGCAGCCTGCCTCTCTGCATGAATTCTGAGAGTATCAAAAAGACTGCTGCATGCATGACATATGCTTCCCTTCGGTAACAACACTTGGCAACTTTTATGCCTCGATTTGCTCTATCAGTCAATGAAAGCAGACTCGGAGGCCACAGAAGGAAAATCCTTCAAACTTGGTCCTCCACCAGAGACACCTACACTGTCAACATTTTTCAAGATATGTTCAATTTGCGATGCCGTTGCAGCAAAATTATTCACACCCACTGCGCTACTATCCACCGGCTTGCCAAATATATGAACTTGTACAGACATGTCACATATCAAATACACAGTTTTTCTGTTGAAAAACACACATGACCCATCACTTGCGCGCAGCAGAGAGGCGTCGTAAAAGACGAGATCACCATAACCTTTCAAGTCAATGCAATGACCACTCACGATGACGTCGGAAGGCACAAAGTTGACGCAGCGCAGAACATTTCATCGAAAGGTGATGTGGCGGGGTCACTTGCCGCGACGACGTCGCTGTTTTTGTTGACTTTAGCATATGAATTTGGGGCTGTTGCTGCTTGCTGCTCGTCTTGAAACCTGCTGCTGGTCCCGCTGCTGGTCCCGCCTGTGCTCGCAGAGGAAGCTGCACCGCAAGCATGCCGCCTCAAGTGTTTTCGAGGACTTCTTATCTTCTTAGACCAGTAACTAGGTGCTCCTTCGAAAATAGATGGCACGGCGTCCTTTGAAAGCCCTGCTCTTTTGCTGCCAGACATCAGAACGTGGCCATTAATTTCTGCACACCACGCTTTCAAAATAACATGCAGGGCGAAATGTTTTTCGCACCCACGGTCTGTCCATTGAAGGACGCGGTCCCGCCTCCACGCCCACCCGCCTCCATGCTTCAAGCCTGGCTTGATCTTGCGGTGGTGTAAAAAGCGAAAACTTTTCTTTGCATGACCTATAGCCTGTGTTGCAGTAGGGTACAAAGCTCTTCCCCATCGCGAAGCACACTAGTAAACTGAACAACGAAGGATGTCGAAGTGCCAACTTACGCGAGGACATTCAGAAAAACAAGCAACGACATGTCCAGCGTGGAGTGAAGGGACAGCAAGAATGCGGCGGGAGAGCAAGCGGCGGCAGTGGATGGATGGATGGATAGATATGGCTGTACCCTTTAGATCAGGTGGTGGCTAGCGCCACCAAGCCGTAATACCTAATGAACCCAAAACTACATTTATTTTTTCCTTAAAAATTGAGTTTGAGGATTCGTACTTTGCAGCTAAGAGTTTAATTTTCACTCGTGCCTTGACTTTAGCCACCAATCAGATAACCTCTTTCTAGTTAAGTCTACTTTCTTAAAGTCTATTTCGCCCTCCCGGTCCCTAAACCCCAGTGCTTTGAAAAACTCTGCGCCATCATCCTGAACTATATGGTAAAGCCCTTTACAGAACATTATCAAGTGTTCGGCAGTTTCTTCTTCCTCTCCACATGCACTGCATACTGTGTCTACCCCTTCGTATTTGGCCCGATATGTCTTGGTTCGCAGTACTCCCGTCCTTGCCTCAAGCTGTAGAGAACTACCCCGAGTATTATCATAGATCCTTTCCTTGGCAATTTCCCGCTTAAAAGTTCGATAGACCGCTAGTGCGGACTTCATAATCATGCCAATTCTCCACTTACCAGTCTCAGCTTCCTTCACCTTCTTCCTAACCGATAATTTTTTTTTTTGGTTCGGCCCCCTGCTGTTATCTAAGTACTTGCCAGTCAAATTTCTTGTTCGTTTCCTCCATTTTGTATCGACATTCTTCATGTACAAGTAGCTGAATACCTTCTTATCCCAACGCTCCTCCCCCATTTCTCCCAATCACTTCTCAAATTTTATCTTGCTGCTAGCTTCCCTGCCCTCAAATGATGTCCATCCCATGTCACCTTGCACTCCCCGATTTGGTGTATTTCCGTGAGCTTCTAAAGCAAGCCTACCTATTCCACGTTGCTTATTTTCTAATCTTGCTTGAACTTCTGATCTCATGCACAAGACTGCATTGCCGAACGTCAGCCCAGGAACCATGACCCCTTTCCATCTTCCTCTCACAACATCATACCCATTGTGATTCCACAGTGCCCTATTTTTCATCACTGCTGCATTCCTGTTACCTTTAATCGACACGTATATTTCGTGTTCCCTCAGGTACTCGGTCCCACTGCTTATCCGTACGCCCAGATATTTGTATTTATCTGTTATCTCTAGCGTGACCTCCTGTATCCTAAGCTCACTACCATCGTTGTCATTGAAAATCTTGACTGATGATTTTTCCTTACTGAATCTAAAATCTAACCTATCTCCCTCATTACCGCAGATGTCCATCAATCTGCAAATCTTCCTTGTTGTTGGCCATTAGCACTATATCATCTGCGTACATTAATGCCGGTAGTGCCCGATCAATAAGTTTTCCTTGTTTGACTAAAGAGAGGTTGAAGCCCAGCCCACTTCCTTCCAATTTTGCCTCTAATCCTTGTAGGTACATCATGAATAATAAGGGTGACAGGGGGCACCCCTGCCTAAGCCCCCGTTTTACCTCTGCAGGCTTGGATACCTGTTTTTCCTACTTTATAACTACCTTGTTACCTTTATAGATACCCTTTAAAAGATTAGTGACTACATGTTCCACGCCTAGTGTGTCCAGTATTTCCCACAATTCCTCTTGAACCACGCTATCGTACGCTTCCTTGATATCCAAGAATGCTAGCCACAGGGGCCTGTGTTCCTTTTCTGCTATTTCGATGCACTGCGTGAGTGAGAACAGATTGTCTTCCAACCTCCTGTGTTTCTGAAACCCATTCTGCAGTTCCCCCAGCACCCCCTCATCTTCTCTCCATGCCTGCAGTCTTTCTTTTATAATCTGCATCGCCAGCCTGTAGACCACTGATGTCACTGTTATAGAACGGTAGTTGTTTATGTCAGCTTTGTCCCCCTTTCCTTTATAGATCATGCTCATCCTGCTAAGTTTCCATCCATCGGGAACTTCACCATCGATTATTATTGTGCTCACTGCCTCTCTCAAATCCTGCTTAGACTTCGGACGTAATGTCTTTATCAGCCTAATTGGAATGCCATCTGGGGCTGTTGATGTACTACTAGGAACCCTTTTCTCAGCCCTTTCCCACTCTCGTTGTGAAAATGGAGCCATCGCACCACTTGATTCGTCCTTGTCTGTTGTGGTGCATAAAGTACTTCTTTGTTAAAATCTTTCTGTCACCCTTGTTTTTATATATTCAATAGCTTCGTCCCCTTCTAGCCTGGCACCTTGGGCTGTAGTTATAATACTCTGCGCTAGGCTCGTCTCATTTCTTAGGGAGTTTAGATGGTTGTAAAATTTCGCAGCTGCCTTTCTATCTTTTTTATGTACTTCTGCCAGCCACTGAGCTCCCTTTCTTCTAATCTTTTCATTGATCAGAAGGGATGCAGCCCTTCTACAGCCTAAAGGTTTCCCAGTTTCTTTCAACATCATCTGTCGGTTGATTGATTGATTGATTGATTTGTGGGGTTTAACGTCCCAAAACCACCATTTGATTATGAGAGACGCCGTAGTGGAGGGCTCCGGAAATTTTGACCACCTGGGGTTCTTTAACGTGCACCCAAATCTGAGTACACGGGCCTACAACATTTCCGCCTCCATCGGAAATGCAGCCGCCGCAGCCGGGAATTGAACCCGCGACCTGCGGGTCAGCAGCCGAGTACCTTAGCCACTAGACCACCGCGGCGGGGCGATCTGTCGGTTCACCCCGCTGCTTAGCATGTCTGTGTTCCCTAGAGGCTTCCTGACGTTTTGCTATGGCTCTCTTAACTTCCTCATCCGACCAACTTTTGGGGTTGTGTCTTCTTTTCCGGGGTGACTTGTTACGCGTCTTAGCAAGCTCTAGCTCAAAGAGTCTAATTAGATTCGTGTATGTCCACACTGTCTTATTATCCTCTGTGATTACTTTCTCAATTTGTTTAGTGGCTATTTCAATCTGTCTTTCTGAATAAAAATTTTTTTCCTGTAGTTGCTCATCTTGTCTCCTTCCCACTTTCACTGCTCTTCCAAAACTTAGCTTGATACGTTTGTGATCACTACCCAGACTTCTAGAGCCACCTTCATCTATGTGCATTCCCCTGAACTTATCATACATCCTTTGTGACATCAGTGCATAATCTATCGTTGAATGCAGCCTTCTTACCTCCCATGTTATTTGCCTTTCACACTTCTCGGTACTGTTGCAAATGATCAAATCAAGCCATTCAGACATATCCATAATCATTTTGCCTGTCGGGTCGGTATACCCATCTATATCTTCTATGTGCGCATTCATGTCTCCTAGTATAATTATCTCGCACTCTCTTCCTCACTCTTGAATGTCCTTTGATATACACTCTACCATTGCCTAGTTTTCCTCGCTGGCCTTTGCTGCCGTCCACAAGTACACGAAACCAAGGAGTGTCATTTGACCTGCCAATTCCCTTTGAGCCTTAAATGTTCCTTGCACTCCTGCTTGAACCTTTGCCAGTCTGTACTTTTATTAATGAATGCCCCAATACCACCCCCCTTTCTGCTGCCTTCTGTTTTATTACAATATTCTCACGCGTAGTCCGGATTGTTCGGAGGTTGTTTCATGTCCCTGAGATGTGTTTCTACAAAACCGTATACCATCGGCCTCTCTTCCCTTAGCTGTTCTTCTATTTCTTCCCACTTCAGCCAGTTCCTACTACCCTGCATGCTAATATACCCTATGTCTGAATGGGCTCGGCGCTCGTAGCTACGTCTATTTATGCCCTGGACTCTACCTATCTTAGACATTGGTGCCACTTTGGAATCATATCTATCCATAACACCTGTCTAAGTGTCTCTCTGGTTGTTTTCCTCGTTACTAGCTATTCTGCACCTCGAAGGGCTCGCTTGCCCCCCAAAAAAGCTACTGCGCGTCCTGCAAGTCGCCAGCCCACCTCATGACCTAGCCGCCCATCGAAGTGAATTCTGTCTCGTTGAAAACCACCCCACCTATGCACCTCTCTCTTTATTTCCACCACCTCAAAGCCTTTCTCTCGACTCATCTGCCATATCTCTTGGTGTGCGTTGACAACCACTCTTTGCAAGTTGCTATCCCGCACCGGTACCTCCGGTATCATGCATATCACTACCTGTACCTTAGGAGAAGTGGCGCGCATATCATCGACGCCTTTCGCCAGTGTGGCTGCTAGTCCTGCAGTATCTTCATTTAAGACATCACTTAAACCACCTGAAACTATCACGAGGTTTCGTGTATCAGCTGTAGTTTTGAGTTTTGCGCTCGCTTGCCTCATGAATGCTTCCAGCTTGCGTCCTGGGAACGCCCCTACTGCAACCCTCTTGTCACCTCTTACCCTCTCTTTGATGGCTTCTGTGCATCGATTTAAATTCGAGTCACCGGCGATTATCACATGCTGTGATTTTTCAGCTGTAGCGTCCTGCACCTGGGGGCTACTTGTACCTGTGACGCCGGCTGCTTTCTCCCCTCCCAGCCCCACCACTACCTCGCTGAAGCTGGGCCTTGCGACAGTTGAACCGGCTAAACCTGTTTTTTTCCAAACTTGCTTGCTCTTCCTTCTCCACCGTTCTGGTGGCCGGTTCTCTACTGTTTTCTCCGTAGGCTGCTTCTTTGTTCAGCTTCGCTAGTGCTTTCTCGGTGGACTTCAGTCTTTCTCCCAATGCCCTCGTTTCCTCCTGCTCTGTCGCCAACGCAGTCTCGAGCTCATCGATTCTCACCAGCAGTTCACTTTGGGCAAACATCATTTTCTCCATTTTTTCCTCGACCTCACATTGCCTACACTTCGCGTCAGCCTCTTCTCCATCCGCTTCTACGCTTGTGTCCACTTTCAAACCCTCTCCACATCCTGAACACTTTAGAGTCTTTTTAGCCATGTCTTTCTGACACCAATTGTCCCTTTACTCGATAATTACTAAACTCTAGCCCTGCACTACGAAAAAAAGAAAGTCTAAACTCTACCACAAAAATTTGCGTGTTCAATGTACGCGCACCTCCCCCACGGGGTGGCAAAAGAAAAAAAACAACAAAAAATATTTCAAACACACACACCAGCACTAACTGGTGGCTGGCCCCCGAAAAAGCCGTACCATAAAATAAGTGCTACGAAGATTTCAACCGCTGCCTTAAGATTATAAAGACAAGCTCAAAACATGCAAAAACACTTATCTGCGCAGTCGATCCGGAGTGCTCGAAAAACACGTCCATCCACCGTTACAGCCCGAACAGAACTCGTGGAGAGTGGGTGGCTACTTTAGGGCGCCCTCCCTGGAGAGGTTTCCTAACCAGAACAGCATGCGCCTCTCTCCACGAAGCCTGCCCTATGTGCCGTTCTCTCACCTAAACTATTCTTACACCGTGGTCGCTACACACCAAACGCCTACTTTCGCAGGCGCCCCTGCGGGGTAAAGCCCCAGATGCTTCAGTAATGGATGAAAAGACATGTTTTGGTATATACTCCCATTCCCTTGACTGGTCTTTTTTGATAAAGTTACTGCATTTCACCCTAGTTTTTGAACCTGAACTATTGGCAATATTTCTAGCGCTGCAAACGCTACCTTTGAGTGGCTATAGTGCGATCATAATCACGGTTTCCCTGTCAGTATGTACGTCGACTACGGCGTCAACAAAATCGATGGCCTTAAGGACGCTCCTTGTGCTAGTCCCTCCTCAGCTGCAGCTACTGAAATTAGTATGGGTATTTTGTGATTGTGGCTTGGAAGTATATGAAATCGCCGACTCTCTAGCATGAGCAGCGTTGGAAGGGCCAGTACTACCAGTCCTTCCCGAAGTTACCACAAGAACTGCGACAAGATAGAGTAAACTTTCGCTTCGTGCAGACGCTATGGAAGTTGTAATGTCAACACCAAAATTTACTCACTTAAGATTTCCGTGGAAAACTACTTGGTGTCCTACAAGACAGTTGGAAACCATAATAACCAGATTTCATGTCGTATCCCCCCGTTAAATTTATATTCACCTAGGGCCGGTCGGGCGATATCACCGATATGCAACTTTTGTTCAGAGTCAGAAACAATAGAGCACTATTCTTTATGATGTCGCCAATACAAATTGCTCAGAAAAAGACCTTTAGTCATCCTATTCGCAAGCCTGGGGCTGAACTTCACAAAAGGAAATATAGTTTCCTAAAGAATTAGGCTTTTAATTGCGTGATTAATATTCCTGCAAAAATATTCCAACATAAACAGGATCTTTGTTTAACCACGCTAATTCCTGTTCAATGTAAGAAATGATTGTCTGATCTGAACGAGTGACAAGCAATTATTGCACTCCTTTCACTCTGCCTTGGGTGCCTCTTCTTTTTCTTTTTTTCTTTGTGGGTAGATTCGATATTGACTCTAAAAAATCTCACTGAAATAAGTCATCAATTCTTGGCCGATTCTCCTGAGTGGGTACGAGCCATGGCTGTGGTATTATCATCATCATCATCATTATCATCACCGCTGCCGCTGTTAGACGAAGGGAGCCGACGCGCATTTGCGCGGTTAGTTTTTGTTCGATTGTTGGCGTGGCCCTCAGAGTTCTTTTTTCATTCTAGCACGTGTTTATGCGCTTCGGTAAGTCACTGCAGTTGATGTCTGTACTGCTGCACAGTGAAGACATCGATTCTGCAAGTTCCACGGCGGTGACAGGCAGCTAATTGTGGCAAATGCGTGCATATTTGTCATTTTTTGTTGGTAATATCACTCTCAGACCTTGTTATCGCTATCAGTGTTGTGTATTTGTTCTATACGTTCATTTGCACTGATCCTGCACGTGTTCAAATGCTTGTGCTTCTCTTGACTTTTACTCTACCGTAATTTACTCGCAAGAAACCGAAAATTCTTGGGTCCTCAGCTTGACTGCACTCTATCGTAATGCAATAAAAGGTGTGGGTGTTGAAGCCGTGCTCGGCGAAAGCAAGAGCTGTAATTTGAAGCTGTTATGGAAGCACCTCATGCTGATTTTTCTGACTGTTTCTTTAATGATAGTTCCTACTAAGGAGACTCGCATTCCTGTTCGTTTGGCCTCTGAAAATGAAGGCTTGCCCTTCGCGGACTCGCAATAATGCTTCTAACACGATAGATTTTTTTTTGCAACGTGATTTCTGGCTTGCTGTCAATAATTATTGTTTCACCACTCAGTCGTGCATTATTTTTACTGGTGCCTGCTGCCAATGAATGCCTTTCGGTTTCATATAACCGCTGTACGTACAGATACACTGTTCCGAAGGATGCTTTGGTGTGCTGCTGGGTGTATTTATGAGCTTAAAACAGTCGGGCGAAAGATAACGAGACACCCGTAGCGCGGCATACGTCCCGGTGTCTTTCGTTCACTTCTGTTTAAAAAAGGGATAGCCGTAAAAGTCAGCCGAGACCACTGCATAGGTGAATAGGTACACGGTATTAAATCAAAAAGGTGGCTATTTTCTTTTGCTACAAAAAAATGTTTTCCGCTTCCAACCAAGCCCCATCTCTTAGTTTCCCTTGGCATTTCCTTGCACCACCACTGCTTATCTAGCATACTTTGTCAAGGCCAGTTTCCCTTCTCTAAACTGGTTCTTTATTCTATGGCGGCATCGCGTAAGCGCTGTAGCAGACTTCCGCGGAACTGAAACTGAGATTAAGCAAACCATTGGCTATCATCGTGTACTCCCAATACTAGACACGCTGTGTGCTACCATGCTATTATCACATACTTCTTTCTTTCCTTGTCATTTCATCGGCTATCGTGTGTACACCTCGTCCCCTTAAGTACGATATTCGTATCGCACTATCGTAATTGTTCGAGATATGAGATTCTTGGCTAAGAAAATGCGTATCCAAGAGAAAGCTTTGTGAATACGGCCCCACATTCACAAGCTTTATCTTCTAAGCTTTGCAAATGCCACGTCAACTTGACTAAAATACTCTACACTATTATTATCAAAGAAAATTTCTTCTTCAAATACTCGATTATCTAGTGATGTTCTTAAAAGGCAATATATTTCCTTTTACAGAGTATGCACAAATGCGGTGCTTCTCGAAGTGATTCGATCAAAATGGTTTGTGTAATATATTCCACAGGCCAACACGCTTATTATTGTATCGTGTTTAGGCGCGCCTGAGCGAGCGCGCGTGCACAGGTAGTCTACTGCGCACGCTATCTGTTTCCTTCTCTCCGCCTTGCACTGTATAAAACGAGCGCACAATAAACCAAGGTGATTCTGCGCTGGGAGACGGCTGGCATCGGTTCTTGATAAGTACGAAACATGGTGTCAGAAGTGGCCACGGGCGAGTCTCGGCATTGAAAGACGCTACCACGACCACGGCGGAACTAGACGGAAGCGGTATGGAAGTTTTTCTGAAACCGCCCGAGCATCTACGGCTGAATGGCGATATTAGCAAGAATTGGCGCTTGTTCAAGCAAAAGTTTGAGCTGTTTTTGACTGCTTCAGCGCCAGCGGCATCCAAGGATGCGCCAACGCCGGGTCCCACCAAGCTTGCACTGCTGCTCAGCATAGCCGGCGACGACGCTCTCGAAGTGTACAACAACTTCTCCTTCGACCAAAGTGAGGACCGGAATGATTACGCTACAGTAATCAAGAAGTTCGATGAGTATATTGCCGAGCAGCTAAATGAAGTGCATGAGCGCTACGTGTTTCGTCAACGCGTTCAAGACGAAGGTGAGCCTACGGAACACTTTCTGAGAGACCTGAGAAAGCTGGCGCAGTCCTGCAACTTTGGCACAATGACGGAATCAATTAGGGATCAGCTTGTGTTCGGAACAAAATGTGACAAAGTACGCGGAAAGCTTCTTCGTGACAACAAGCTGACTCTTGCGACAGCATAACGGCTATGCAAAGCTGCCGAAGTCTCCGCCGCCCGAAACGACATGTGGACCCGAGAGCGACAAGTCGACCCAGTTAAGGCGAGGCCTAGAGGCGCTGAACAGCCCGCTGAGTTTAAGTACCAGAGGTGTGGGCGAGTGCATGGTCCTCGGAATGCCCAGCATTTGGACGCATGTGCAGAAAATGCGGGGAAAAAAATCACTTTGCCGTCCGTTGCAAAACCACCAAGCAGGTCGCTGAAGTTGAAGACAGCGACGAAGATTTCCAGATTCTGGAAGTATCTGTAGATGCCATTTTGCAGCAAAAAGACTGGATCGTTCAAGCCCATGTCGGTCATCACGTACTACACCTAAAGGTCGACACTGGCGCCCAAGCAAATCTGCTGCCGTACAGCGTGTATAAAAAAATTGCAGCTCAGGTCGCGATTAAGGGCCAGCAACTCTGTTCTACGTACGTATGACGGAGGAATCGTCCAACACCTGGGTATTGTCACTGTAAAACTGGCGCTCTCCACCAAAGCAACCGACATCGACTTCTTTGTCGTCAAGAAAGGACGTCAAGCGCTGTTAGGACTACAAGCAAGTGAGCTGCTCGGCTTGTTCTCACGCTCGGTGAACGCAGTTTCTACGACTACAAGTGAGCAAGTCGTCAAGCAGTTCCAAGAAGTGTTCAGCGGCACGGGATGTCTTCAACGGCAATACCGGATGGTGCTGCGGGACGACGCCGTTCTTGTCATCCAGCCAGCTCGACGGGTGCCCTGGCACTACAAGGGCCCCTCAAACAGGAACTCGACCGCATGCAAAAGGCAGGCATCGTGGCCAAGGTACAAGAGCCTACGGACTGAGTGAGTCCTTTGGTAATTACCAGGTGGGGTGGCAAATTGAGAGTGTGCATGGACCCCAGAAAAATTAATGAATGCGTGAAGCGAGAACATTTTGAAATGCCACGCCGAGAAGATATTGAGGCTGAGCTTTGGGCGCAACCATTTTTTCACGCTTGGATGCAACTTCAGGGTTTCATCAAATACCGCTGCACGAAGAGACTTCAAAAATATGCATGTTTGCCACTCCATTTGGGCGTTATTGCTTTCTGTGACTTCCCTTCGGAATAGCCTCGGCGTCGGAAGTTTTTCAAAAAACGGTTGGATAGATTTTCGAGTCCATACCAGGTGTACGCGCGTACGTTCATGACATTCTTATTTGGGGCGCGACGAGGGACGAGCACGATGAAAGGCTTCAGGCTGTCTTAGAAGCAGCGCTAAAAGCGGGGCTAACACTCAATGCCGCAAAGCGCGACATAGGAGTGTCCGAAGTTTGTTTCCTCGGCGATATCGTATCCGCAAAAGGAATACAGCCAAGCCCTGAATCCATAAACGTTATGCAGAATGTGCCGCCACCGACTGACAAGCATGGCGTACAACGCATGCTAGGCGTGGTGAATTATTTTTCCAAGTTCGTCCCAGCACTAGCTGAGAAGACTCTGCAAATGCGACAGCTAGTGAAAAAAGATGCCGCGTTCGAATGGAATGCCAATCACGCCAAGGAATGGGAACAACTCTACGCCTGTTTGAGCAAGAAGCCGGTGCTTGCAATTTTCGATCCTGAGTGAGACACAAAGATAATGTCCGATGCGTCGCAGAATGGCATAGGTTCCGCGCTAATACAGCGTTATGTTAACGCGTGGAAGCCAGTCGCTTATGCCTCGCGCGTGTTGACCGAGGCCCAGAAAAGGTATTCCCAGATCGAAAAAGAGGCGATGGCTGTTGTTTTCGGGTGCGAGAAATTCCATTACTTTGTGTACGGGCGTACCATTGCACTTGAAACGGATCACCACCCGCTGATTGCTATCGCACAGAAAGCTATCGGCGACATGCCACCGAGATTGCAGCGTTTTTTCTTGCGTTTGCTAAAATACCGCTTCCACCTGCAGTTCGTCCCAAGTAAAGAATTGGTTTTGGCCGACCTGCTGTCGAGGGCTTCCGTTGGACCACCAGACGAGGAGGCGGACGAAGACGTCGAGATTCATGCCGTTACAACTGTGCAGGCACTGATCAGCGAGGCCACGCAAGTACGACTGGCAAGGGAGACTCAAAACGACAGGTACTTGAGAACTGTCCTTGAGCGCCTGCAAAACAGGCAACCCGTGGACGAAGAACTCAAGCCCTTCACCGGAGAACTCTTGGTGGTCAACGGCGTATTGCTCAAAGGATGCAAAGCTGTTATACCGCAAAGCATGCGCCGTGAGATGTTGAACAGGATTCATGATGGGCATATGGGAATAAACAAGTGCAAATCCCGAGCCCGCCGTTTAGTTTTCTGGCCAGGACTCTGCGCAGACGTCGAACAGGTTGTCAAGAATTGCGCAACTTGCAGAAAATATTCTTACAAACAAGAAAGTGAGCCTCTCATGATGAGACCCGTGCCGGAGCATGCGCGGTTTAGAGTGGGTGTCGACATTTTTCACTACGCCGGCGAAGCATTCCTGTGTGCGTATGACTCGCTATCCAATTTTCCAGAGGTAGAGCCTCTGTACGACACATTGGCTTCTACAGTTATCGAAAAGCTAAGCGCGATATTTGCACGATACGGAATACCGGCGGAAGTGTGCACCGACAACGGGCCGCAGTTTGCTAGCCAAGAATTTGCAGCATTCTCAAGAAAGTTTGACTTCAAGCATACCACATCGAGTCTCTTGTTTCCGCGATCAAACGGTCTGGCAGAGAAAGGAGTGAAAATAGTGAAGAGAATTCTGAAAAAGACGAAGGAACGAAACAATGATTTCTGGTTGGGACTTTTGAATTACAGGGCCAGCCCATTGGACGACGGCCGGTCCCCACGAGAACTGCTTCAAGGTCGGTGGCTACGCACGCCCCTGCCCGATTTCAACGAGGTCCCACACATGGCCGTACAGAAACACAGCTGCGCACGCCGAACGGGTCATCCACTCAAGCCAGTGGCTGAAGGGCAAGTCACCCGCATACGTGGTAAGAACTGGGCAACAAAGGCTAAGGTGCTCAGCATGACGCGACCGAGGTCGTACCACGTCGTCACGGAAGACGGTAACGTTTTTCGGCGTAATCGACAGCATCTGCTCGCAACTAATGAGCCCTTCCACCCCTCCGCCGAAGACTTGGCCGATGAGAACGCCGATGCACCGATAGAGCAAGCTCCACCTCTGGTCCCGCGTTCGGAGGAGCCGCAAGTGCCCAGAAGATCGAACCGAGATAGGAGAGCACCCCGTCGACTAGGCTACGATGACAATTTTGTGCAAATTCCATAGTTACGTTCTCTTGATGTTTATTTTGTTTTTCCTTCAGAGAAAGAAGGATGTATCGTGTTTAGGCGCGCCTGAGCGAGCGCGCGTGCACAGGCAGTCTACTGCGCACGCTGTTTCCTTCTCTCCGCCTTGCACTGTATAAAACGAGCGCACAATAAACCAAGGTGATTCCTCGCTGAGAGACGGCTGGCATCGGTTCTTGATAAGTACGAAACAATTATGTTAAATTACTCTCTAGACACCACTTTATTCACAGTGCTGCACATCTCCATGATATTCAATACTGTTTTTCTAATGGGTGGTTGTGCAAAAGGCTTCCTGAACGAATACACAGCTGTTCAGTAAAAAGGTAATAAATCTATTGAAGATCTTACACCAAGCATAGTCTTGCGATACTCACGTGGTCAGGTTTCCTTTAACGTTTCCTCACCTAATTAGTGTTTGAATACACCTTCTAGGAACTATATTCTTGAAGAAAGTTAGTTGATAAAAGATATATAGAACCTACCCGACATCTTCCAAAATAAATCCAATGAGAAATGTGAAACTTCATGAGTTCATCTGTCGGCATAGATTTAGAGCAGTAAAATGAGAACAGGGAGCGTATACAACCAAGCAATTCTGGCGTGAGGATGGCTGCGCTCACGTTCATTCTACTATAAAAATCCTCTAATGTGATTACGGCTCCATGAATATATGGCTTACCATTTTAACAGCGCAATATTTTTCTACTGAATATTACCCCTCCTACCATGGTGACTAATACCACAGCCAAGAAAATGTAGTTGCTGCGATCACTCTTTATATTTTTTGTTATGATGCTAAAAACATAAGTCGAAATGTCGCTTACACTCGTGTAGAGGTGGTTTTTTTTTTTCACAAGATTTTGCCACCTGCGGCTCTTTCCCAGAAACTGTGCAATTTTATTTCAATGTTTTATCGACGTATGAAAAACTACTTCATAGTGCTATATAGAACTCGCAAATAATGTCGCATTACGTAGCCGTAGGGGACCCATCGACTTCTGGCCCCTTAACGAGGTGCGCTGTACTAGATACGCGATGACACTGCCGTTTGCTGGCGAGCGGTTTTGCAGTGAAAGCTGTTATGAAATTACAACACGGGTTTCGTGCGGCGCTTCACTTGTCCGCTGCCACTGCAGCCCGTAACCACTATCGCGCGGATCAGGAAAAAAGAACTCAGTGAATGAAGACACTTAGGAAACGACGGATTTCGAACGCAGGTCTCCTGCGTGCCAGCCCACTATTCTACCACTGACCAACAACCGCCCTTAGGCAGGCATGTTGCCGGAAATAATTTCGTTATTATAAGTAATAAAGTGTCTTATAACAGCAAAAAAACAACAACCAGGTTTCACACAATGTGAAATTCCAAACGAGTGGGTCGTCGAATGGTCCAACCCTTTAGAAAAGCTTGATCCTGCTCACCTAATTCCTGTCGCGCATATCCACTGCGGGGAATTGTAGGGATTACAAAAGCTTCTCGAATAATGCTTCATTGTCATCAACCACTAGACAAAAAAAATTGTACAAAGTTCCTTGCACATGTACAGCGGGTACCACGCTTCTACAAAAAATTACGGATAATGCCCGCCTACAACGCAATTATCTACGCCATTTTGGGTACCTGCAAGTGTGTTTGCAACAGCTACCAAAACAGGATTAAAAACTTTTAAGAGACCGTTCTTACAGCTTATGCTGTGACAGTGCAGCGTGCTGCGCAGAGGCTTGGTGTTTTTTTTCTTTTACTTGTGTTTTTTTTTCTTTTACTGGTGTTTTTTTTTCACAACCAAATCATGTTTCGAGAACTAGGCTTAGTGTTGCCAGAGTATATAAAAAAATTGCAGAAATCCCTTATCTTGTGAATCGAGGTTATGCGAAGAATGTGGAGGGGTTGTGACTGTATTGTAATTACGTATTACACATTTGCTAATTATATATTTGCTGCTGACATATGCGACAAACCATACACTTATGTTTACCAGACACATATGCTTTATATAACTAGTTTACATTTGCGTAGCTATTTTACAGTAACATGAGTATAAGCAACGTCAGAAACCGTGGCTGAAAGACGCCATCGGCTGCACAAAGATTTTGCGCTGTTGACTGCTCGAACAGCGTTGCCAAGAGTATCGATTTTTTTCCATTCCTCGTGAAATGGAAAACCTGAAACAGTGAGCAATATATATCGCTCAATGGCATCGGAAGAAAGAACTTCAATTGCCGCGACGGGAAGCTTTGTGAGGGAAGCCAATCAATACTAAATCTTTTCACGTACACTTTTTTTGTCAATCAAAGTCCTTTAGATGAAGCTGAGATTCAATAATGATGCCATAAAGTTAACAAAAAAGAACGCCATGATATCATCAGCCACGTTATCTCACCAACAGAACCTACATCGAAATCCTTAGAATTGCATATCTACCAATCGTTTTGCGAAAATTAGCGAGAGCACCAGCAGTTTTGAGAAAGCATCCGTGAATCAAAAAGTGCTTCTAGCTCTTTTACGAAATTATGATTCAACGTCAAATGATTGATTTTTACTTCACATCTTTTTCTTACGAATGCAGTTGTGATTAGGAACAAGTGCCTTTACTTTTACATAAGGATTACAAATGTGCGATGCCGTATTGTGCGATGATTCCTTTGTTTCAGTATTTAATTTTCAAAAGAAACTTCTCAACAATAAAGAGTGGTTTTGATTCGCCACATTAATTTGTCGGCTGTCTTTCAAGTAGTTTTGAAGGTGTGACAAATGCATATTAAAATTTATTTGCATTTGGAGGCTTCATTCCTGAAGGATGGACTTGTCTGCTGTTTTCACCCAGTTAGTGACGAAAGCGGGAAGGTGCGTTCGTAAGCTCAACAATAGCCAAATAGCGAAGAAAAATGTGCATGCTCTCTTGTGATGGAACGAGCGTTTTTTAACAATGGTAATACCAAAATTAAATTTCATAAATTGATTACGCTGAGTCTCCAATAAAAAAACTCGGCAGATCCCACGTACCTGGGGATCGACGTTATGCAAAGCATGCGGAGTTTTTTTTTATTAAGCGACACATTTTGAAATATTGCTAAATATATGTCCAAGTATTGCACGCACACACATATGTTGAATAGTTGCAGATGTCTATATAACCAGTTATTTGCACTTGCGCAACAATGCCAACTGAAAATTGCAAATTAGCAACACCAGAAGCTGATATGAAGCGCTGATGCTCGAGAGGATGCTGGCCCTGGACACTGCTACATAAATCAACTTCAGCGTATGGCAACTAACCACAATTACCGTTAAGCCGACTTGACGAGTGTATCAAAGGAGTACATATCAATGTATATAAATTTGAATAGCAAGCACTGCATTCACAATTGACGTTTCACAAAGATTAGCGTCTATTTCAAAAGTAGTTCTAAGACCTGGCGTGGCTCTGTGGTAAAATGCTTCATTGCCACGCAGAATGCTTGGGCTACATTCCAGCTGGGACCCTGACATTTAGTAATTTGCATTTGTTAGATCGATGCTACCGATGTGGGGTATATCTTTTGCTCATGTGTGTTCTCGTCCTTCCTGGGTAGATACGAAGTGTGCATCACCTGTGGCACATACTCGCATACCAGCGGCATATACCTGCCTGTGGATATGTGCCACTGTCTGGCAGGAAGTGTTTAACGGCGTACGCGACGGGATTGTAACATTATTCTTGTCTTGACCAGCACGTCATATTCGTCAAACCATCTTACCATCCCATGCTAATTTTGGTTCACGCCAATTTAAGCAGGTGACCACGAGATCACCCAAACTAAGCGGCTAGATAGATAGATAGATAGATAGATAGATAGATAGATAGATAGATAGATAGATAGATAGATAGATAGATAGATAGATAGATAGATAGATAGATAGATAGATAGATAGATAGATAGATAGATAGATAGATAGATAGATTCTAAGAGTGCCTGCGGTACGCAAAGAAATGCTTTACAATTATTAACCAGAACAGTGTTCCACAGAATGATCCTTAGTGAAAAAGTTGTTTGCTGATTTACCTAAATCACTGTTTCATCTGGATTTGCAACCAGTTAGACATGAACAGTCTGGATGAAATGAACGCCCTCATGTGGGTGGGCTTCATATTAGGTAACCTTGAGTACAGTTCATTCGTTTTTTTAGTTATTTAGCACGTGATGCTGTGTACGCAGTAACAGGTAATGGTGCTGTGCTCTAAGATAAACATTTTCGCTATGCACCGAGAGCATTTGCTCTAACGCCATCGTGTAGTTGTGTTTAGACAAAACTGGTGAACGATTTAGAGTCTAATTTTCAAAGCTTCGTGGTCAATAGCTAACGATATTTTAAACGGCACCAAAGGATTCGTCAAATGGGCCCATATTGCTCAAGCTTCAGCGTACATACTTGTGCGATAGATAGTCAATTGAAAAGCAATTATTGCGGATATTTGAGGCAGCATAACAACATGTCGATATTTTATATGTAGGCTTTATACTGGAGAAGGCAGACATAAGTAATTATAAAATCTGTAGCGTTTATCAAGCTGCGCTGACAGTGCGACACGATGCTCAAAAAGGCAAGCATTGCCAACGATTTGCTAACACGACACGGTGGTGGCACCTGCCCATGCCTTTGCGTTCTACACCTCATCGCCTCCGATACAGGCACGCATCTTTCTCCATGGGCGCGCACGTCTTCCTTTGTTTTCGAATATAACTGTCACATGGCGCTCGTGTCTAATGTGCCTCGGTGCGCTCGTTCGGCTTCACTGCATGGATCAGACTCTCTAACGCAGCGCTTGAAGAATAAAATTGACCGATTTTATCATGCACAACATCAATTAACATTTCGTTAACTCTCTCCACACGCAAGACTATCGTCTTTCGACAAGATTTGCAGTGAAACATGCAGACACGGGGCCATTTTTTTTTCTCACGGCATTGGTAACATTTTTAACGAAGGTCAAACTTTACCATCCGCAATCGACATATGTACTGCTGATATTACAGCGTTAACCGAAACGTGGATTCAATCCAATATTCAATATGGCAAAGCATTTTTATTAACGTGACACTCGTCAATACAGTGAATGTCGACGTGCTAGTGTTTCATTGGGCAAACGCAGAGCTGCACCTTCCGACGCTATCAATCTAGCGAGCACTTTAGAGACCGTCTGAGTAATAACCCAAGTAGCCTATCAAGACATTTTTCTTGTTACATGCTATCGTCCTCTTAACCTAAAACAGTGGTTCATTGAAGAGTCGCATGATGTACTAAATTCTGTCGCTTGCAATTACAATTATCTATCCGCTCTATCACTGGGTGATTTTAACATACCAAACAATAGGTGGTTCTGAGATTCTCCCATTATACATAAATCATGACTTTTGGCAAACCTTTTTTAGACTTATGTTCGTTTTCTTGATTATTCGGTTTGTTAAAGAACTAATTTGAACACCAACGTCAGTATCAAACATAGTGGACCTCGTTCTTGTAACTCATGCTTTGCTTGTTTCTGATGTTACGCAGTTCTCTGGTTATTGTTACCATGCCTTGCTTCTATTCAAAAGGGATACAATTTGACAAATACTTCACAAACGAAAAAAAAAAATGTACTATTAGAGATTCAAAATGCTAACTATGATGCTATAAAAGAAGAGCTTAGAGCCTTTTTTGATACGTTCATGATCAGATTTGATGGTCGTAATGTTAAGACTAGTTGGAGATGTTTTGTAGCATGAATAATAATTTATCAGATTGGATTTTAATGCTCTAAGGTACTACAAGCACATAAAGCGTTTATAGCACAAAAAAGCGTATTTTTAGGTCTGCTAAGAATTCACTTCTGACTGGTCACTGGAAAGATTACGGGACAACAGCTAATTAATACATATATGTAGTAAAGAAAGCAAAATATATCTTTGTAAGCGAGACCCCACCATCGATGTTCACAATTGAGCCAAAAAAATTCTGGCGTATGATAAAATAATGTGAAAATCTTTTGGTTAGCCTAAATGATACTACAGGCAACGCCATCTTTGACAATGACTGCTGTGAATTTTTCCCGAAGTATCGTCATACAATTTTTCTTCCAGCACAAACACAGCAGCATCTTTATCGCACACATAAAACTACACGACCGTGTTTATGGTAGAAATTACATTGGACTGTGTGGCAAAACTTATAAAAAAGTAAATCAAATCATTTCCCACACCTGCATCCAATCAAATTGAAGCAAAGATTGTAAAGAGTAAAAAGACCTATTGGTCTGTCCTACTGAGGATGATACTTAAACGGACTCTTGACACTCGTTCTTTTCCACCAAAGTGCAAAACAGAAGATGTAATTCTGTTCTCTAAATGAAGTAACAGGCATTCCCCCCTCACCTCCCAGCCTATCTCTCATACTAGCAATCCATGCAAAACTCCTGAATGTATCCTGTTATCACATATTATAAACATCCTTAATACAACTTCTTTTTTTATCATCACAACATGGTTTTCATAAAACCGATTCCTGCGAAACACAACTAGCGTCTAAAAAACTCTTTATACGCCGACAGCATTTTTCTCTATTACTCGAAAGCATTCGACAAAGTTTGCCATAGCTTACTTTTATAAAGGTTGGTCTACTCAACATGCACCCAAAACTTACGACCTCGATCAAATGTTTTTTTTTTTCTTGGCAAGTCTCAATTTTTTGAGCAAATATTACCAACTGAGGAGTTAGCTCAGTAAAATCTGGTGCTCCTTGTTCAGTGCTTGGTCCCATTTTGTCTCTAATTTACATAAACGACTTACCTTTTGCTTCTCCTCAAATAATCACCTTTTTCACACGAGTGCGTAATCTTTAGCAAGATAACTTGTGACAATGGTATAACTCTTCAATCTGAAGAAAACACGGTCTCTTTGTGGTGCAAGTTAGAGCAAACAAAATTACACATAACTCAGTGTAAATTTATGTCAGTAATCCCATCGAAAACAATTCAACCTGTTCAGAAAGTCAATACTAATTCAATAAAAGCTGGGTCATGGACAGATATTTTGGTGTGCATACAACGTCGAACCGAACCTTAAGTGATCATATCATAACACACATGATAAATTATAACACACATTTTAAATTAAGCAATTAGTACGTTTGGTTAATTTTGTCGAAGTTTTCCAAGATCACCTTTTTCCTTCAAACTTGTCTTAAAAAACACTAATTAGATCTAAACTTGAATATTCCGCAGCAATTGGGAATTCTCCTCCAAGAAATTCGTTACGCACACTACAAACAATTCAATTCGTTTTATTTCATCTCGGTACAGTCGCCATTTCAAAAAAGTAATAAAAATGATTTTAGTTTGCCACCTCTCGCATCTAGACGTAAAGCACGTCGTCTAGTACTTTTTCATAAGCTTTATTAGTATTCACACTTGCATAACGATCTAATATTGGTCCATCGCTGTATCTTTCGGAAAAGCTAGACCATAATCATAAAGTCAGATTCCACCATGTAGAACCCACGCATTCTTGATTTCATTCATACCACGTACATCAAAATTATGAAATCGCTGTTGCGCACTAACGGTAGAAGCTGGTGACTGATTTGTTCAAGCGTGCTTTACGATTGCCATCATATTCTCTTTTTTTTTTTTGCTACACCTGTTCTGCATGGCGTAGTTGCTACGGGCCAGTTTAAGTTGTGTGTGGTGGCATTTCACATTTGGCTGCTTATTGCTTTACTATAATTCTTTTGTTTGTAATCCTCCTCGAATTCCGGTGCCAGATATTTTGGGCTTATTTTTGTGTTACTTGAAATATTATCATAAATATATTGCAAAAATTTATGCTATCATTGTATAACTTGAAATAACACTACTTTTGTAAATGTAACCACTCTCCTCTGTAATGTCCTGTGACCAAGAGAATAAATAGGTACATAAAAGATTATATCAGGTTGCTATCACATTCATTTACTTCACTTTGGCGACGATACATTTACTTTCATTTTGCTATTGTCACTAATCAAAGACGAGCACTTAACCTAGCGCAGTTCTATAGCGGATGGCTGCTCGAACACGGGAGCGAGGCAGCGCTATAGCAGATGCCCACAAATGCAAGCTGAAATACAGCGAAGATTCCTTGGCTAGCATTGTGTGCTCTCAATTCTAGACGCTGTGCGTACTTGTCATTGACGCGCTCTTCACGCTTTTGCTGTCTTTTCACCGGCTTTTGTGTCGCCTTCTTGCTGTCAAAAGTGGCTATAGTCATTCACATGTGTTCCATTGTTATTATACTTCCTTGAAACGCCAAAAATCTCTTCTAAGGACTGTTTAGGCAAATAAATTGAGTGAAGGCGGCTGCTGTTCTTGCTTTCTCGCAGAAATCGACAGATGGTGTTCTCTGTCCCAACTCAGGAATTCAAAAAAAAAAAAATACGGCACTCCGTAAAAACAAGAAACACTGGCCAATCATGAAAACCTGTGATATTACCCAACTGTGTTCATAAATCAACCTCAGAATTACTCTTGGAATGTAACGGTTGATACTAAAGTTTGACACTAAAGTTTCTGGAAATAGTCGCCAATGATCAAACCATGAGCTTGAAACCATCGGGCCACAACTGTAACTTGGCCATCCATTGACAATTAAGCAACATTTGGTAGCATGAACTTCTGTAGCCATGTGCTGATGGGTGCTTGTTAAACTCATTTATTGCAAGAATGAGAATTCATGCTCTTGAAACAACAAGAACGACTTCAGCCATGGTGATCTTCAGTTCACTTCTTGCGGCCTAATGGGTTGACAAAGTCACCATCGATGGCAGCGGCTTCATTGGGAGCCATAATAATGACAGCTGAAAGCAAGACAAACCACGACACAATTATGCCCTGATAAATATTTCTGCATGTTGCCACGTTAATGTTCCGCTACTACATGTGTTGTGAATTTCTAGGCCAGTTTTCAGCCCTCGTAATTGAAGAAAGAAGTAACCTGACTGCCAAAGTTGTAGAAACGCATGTGTATGATTAAATTCAGCTGTAAAATTCAAGAATACAAGTTACATTCCTGATAATAGGAGTATCTCATCGCATTCTTGTGGGGACTAAGCGACACACTGAGTATAGTTTTATTTTTTTTTCAGCGCTGTGCGCGAATTCGTGGTCACGTGGCGCTTTTAATCGTTCAGGGAATTTGAACAATTCAATAGTAAATGAATCAGACACATCAATTCAAAACAACTGAAAGGGGTGTTTTTTCTTACTAACAATTTGAATATTTCAATGGAGGTCCTGAAATCACCGAATAAACTGCTATCCAATACTTCAGTTACTCCTAGTTTATTGAAATAATTTTATTCGTAACACCGCTGACTGCTCATCCAATATCAATAATAATGTGTGAGGCTTTGCGTCTCAAAAGCCACGTAATGATTGATGGCTACAAGTTGAAGGCTTTCTAATTTGTCGCAAATGACTGCGGAGACGAGGCGGCAACGCTTGTGCAGCATTCTGTCTTCGCACAATTGACGTATAGGCATGCGGAAATAGCATGTTCATGAGTGTTAAGTTGACCCTACTTGAAACGTCGGACGTAACCAGTGCCTAGTGCATTGCCCACACTCAGTGTTACGCCTCCAGGGGTTTTAAGCAAGTTTATAGACTGGTTATATAACTCCATAAGTATGCGGTGCCTTTCTAGTAACAATGAATTGCTTATGCATACGCATCATGTATCATGCGCAAATATGTTACCAATTCCTGAAAAAAAGAAATGCAGAATTTTCTTGCTGCTTCTAAACTGGCGTATTCTCTGATGACACGTATTTCAAGATGACTGGATGCAGCAATGACACCTGTCGTAGTGGAATTCAGGTTTTGAAATTATTAATTAGTGGAGGTAAGTGGAAAAGTCAACTGGTAGAAATAAAGGTCTTGCTTTTGAAACGACCTTTCATATAGAGACAAAAGAAAATTACTATATGTTATTAGAAACTAAAAAACGGGTGGAAGAGCACTACTGTCATACATTTCTCAGCATCTACCCTAAGCGAACATAGTACAATTTATCATCGATCTACCTCATTTCGTGGGTGTGAGAGATGTACTTGCAGTACGTGTGCTAACAATGCCGTTAAGTACGCCGCGTTCAGTGAAGTACGAGTGATCCATTACTCCCTTTGGGCAGTTGCGCTGATCTGGGATTCGGCAACCAAACGTTCATGCCGCATTGAGCTCTTCTCAGGAAGCACTTCGACTCTCTCATTGGTCCCTTGTAGCCATTGTTTAAAGTGTCGCATAAAGTTTTTCATCCAAAATCACAAACATGACACCATGGGAGTCCTGAGTACTCGGAGCAGTTGCCAGTTCCACACACAATAAGTGGATTCAGGCTTCTTTTTTTCGCTGTGTCTCTAGAAGAATTTTACAGTCGCTTGACGCTATTTATTGGGCCTATTTGCTCTTTTACAGCCGATATAGTTACTTTAGTGATCATCAAGCTGAGGAATGCGTGTTTGCCGTTCGCTAATAGCCTGTTCGTCGATGACTATGCGTGGTTGAATGTATAGGTGCGTGTAGGGTTCCTATGAAAGGGTGTGAGGTTCCAACTGAGTCCACCCTCCCCCATACTAGATACTAAGTCGATATTTGAAGCACATTTATCTCTACTCCTCGTACAGCCCAAGAAAAGGGGGGGGGGGCAAATCTGCCTCATATATTGTCTAAGTGACATGGGGGTAAGGGGCTACAATGAATCTTCGGCTCCCCATGCCCCTGCTCTCCAGTGTGCACAGTTATTGTGGTTTGTTGAAGTCAAGCATGGGTTTCGGTACTCAACAACAACAGTAATCGTGTGCTGGCGAACGTAACGGGAGCGATTGGAGACTGCACTGGAGACAATGTTAAAATCAGCTAGTATGTGACTTTGTTCCTAGTTGCATATACTTTTGTCTGTAAAAAACAGTTACGTGATCTTTTCAACGATCATTCGTATTTCAGTTGCCTATTTTCTAACATATTTTAAACTATTTCCGAAAATTGGAAAACTTGGTTTCCGAATATTTTGCGCCAATTTTGTGGTGCGTATTCCCTTCTTTCCATGGTAGGATCTGGAAACACTGTCACTCAGCAACTACGACGAACAACAACCAACGTAATCAATTTTGCCCTGACCACCGCCAAGTGCCAAGGAATAGCAGCCAGCGCTTAGAATGATAAACGAAAGTCAAAGCCTCATCCGCCGTCATTTCCGAAGGGAGCAGTTAAGCGTTATTTTCCTCTGTTTCTCTCGGTCTGTCGAATCAGCTTAAAATGCCTGCCACTACAGAAATGTAATTACTGTGACAGCGGGTGCCAATTGCTCTCCGTAGTTTTTATGTATAATGGACAAATTTCGTGAGCCATCCTATACATCTGACCGAAAACTCTGACAAAAAATATTCACCTATTGCGACGGCAACAGCGACAATCAGGTTGGTTCCTAGAAAGCGGTTCATGTTGGAATTCTGAAAAAGATTTATTTTTTCATTAGGAAAACATGCATTGGCAGAACGTTGGTTTACTAAATTATATTTGCCTCCCCCTTATTTCACTCGTCTGTTTCACCTTTTAGTTAGGTAACTGCCTCTGATACAGCGTTGGCCATAGTGGTGCTCAGGTGTCCGGACGTTGGTTCAAAACTTCGGGATATAAGGGCCCATGATGCGGTGGTGTATCTTGACCTGAATGTGCTGCCGCGGTAGTGGTGTACCGTGTGCTAAGGCACACGCCTTCCGACTTTCATTGATAAATCGTTTCAAACCTCAACCAAACCAAATATTGTAAAATAGAGCTGGTTTCATACTATGAAAAGCCCCACACAGAACTTTCCATTCATTGCAAAAAAACTGTCGTCTACAAGCTTCTCACTGAATTTCTAGTAAAATCGCAAGAACTAGATCTTGCTGCCTAATTAAGGGTCGTCGCATTAGCAACATGATGAACAATGAAATACTAGGTGATGAACACGTCGTGGTTATTTTGTAAAAAAAAGGGATAATCAATGTTCCTATCTATTCAGCTTTTGCAGTCCGATTAGAATGAGCGAACGACAAGGAAATAAATTCATGAAGATTTCCTGCACTGTAAACATAGGGTGAAGTGCGTACTACTTGAAGAATACGAGCCTAAATAAACTTTGTAAACCACACGACAAGCAAAAACAACAAATTATGGTTTATAATACAAACTTCTCTCATTTCACACAGAAGTGTAGTGTACTGTATTTACTGTACACTGAACAGATTTCATATCGCACTAATCACACACATATAATTTTAAAACAAACATTGCGTGCAAACACAAGTACAAGAAGACGTAAAAACACCGCAAAAGTCTACTTACAGCTGGTGCGATGATTTCTTTTTTGTGTACGTATTTTCGCGCCCTGTGTCTTTTAGTATCAATACGTACGAACTAGCTTAGCGTTCCGTTATTCTAGTCATAATGTCGTTTACTCACCTCTAATTTGGCTGAAGGTCCTCAGGGATTCGGCCTATGCGTCCAGTTACTCTTCCAGGCGGGCTTACAGTGCTCTTATATAGGCCCTAACAGATTTGCACTGTCATTTATGACATTGATATAAAAAAAGAACTATGGTATGTCGGGCAGCAAATTACGTATACGAAAAGAATAAATTGAATTTTTTCAATTGTGACAGGAACTATTTGTATTTACATTAATATTTGTTTAGTAATCGCAGCTAATTACTCAGGACGTATATTGCACCACACTCATTGCAGCAAGAGAGAAAATTCATTGTGAAGTTTAGTGACCCACTCACCTAACGTGATGTACTTTGTGTCGCAATTTTCTCCTAAAATGTTTCATTACCAGTAATTAATAGATATGTCATTTTCATTTAGTGCCGTTCGGAATGGTTACTTTGCATGGAATCTCAAATCTTATTTAATATGAATGACAGACAGCAAGACCTTCTCTTGATGTCTGCAATATCAGTGCAGTTCTGTAAAGCTGTGGTTGCTTTGACGCTGGTGTGTGCTTGGAATTTTTCAATACTGCAAAGACATTCTTCGGTATTAATCGCTGAGTTCGCACCACATTTTCACATGAATTCACCACCCACTTGAAAAACCTATATATTTAATTCCTATCCCTGGTTTCGAATCCGTGCTATGTTACTGAGGGACTCCACATGAGTTACCATTTCTGTATGATCCGAAGCACCATGCCCGAAGTTGGCGATGGTGAAATATGGAGGCACACACGTAGACACTACCCCGTCTGCCAATGTTTATTGCAGGAAAAGCAAGAACACCAGCTCTGCCGGAACGCGCAATCGCAGTCAAAGTGAAACCAAGTGGCATTTTTAGAGCTGGTTTTAGACACCTTTGGGGGACTAGTTCTTGCACATATGCGTGGTACCCACTGTGCCATAAACTATATAAGGCTTTCGCTATGCCTTTGCTCTACCTTCTTCGGAGAAGCGCGGCTCAGGATACACAGTTGTAAGACACTACGTGTACTTTGTTGGTTCTGTGGCTGACGCCAATGAAAAACCATGTAAGAGGCTATTGTTCTGCGTTTGAGCAATCAGGGACCCACGCGTTACGCACATCGCATCGTGTAATGGCTTGTTGTTACTTCAAAGCTGTGAAACACTTTATTACACTTGCTAACGCCATTCCTTATTCGACATGAAGCCGGCATAGGGTCTGTTTGCAACAGAGTTTATAGCTACCATAGGTATGCCTGACCCCGAAGACATTTTTAATGATTAATCAGTCATTAAGTATGCACCCTAGCTACCAGGATGGAAACGTCAACGTGGATGCATTTACGGAAAACGGTGCTTTAACCATCAGACCCCAACATATATTGTATAGGCTCTTTCATAATATTGTGCGCTCTAACGATACGTTTTAATTTTGTGTTCTACCAATTTCTATGACAAAGGAATCCATTTTGGTTTTTATGCCTTTTTTTTCTATTTTGCACAATAGTGGTTAAGGACACTGCAGCCACATTTTATCCATGTGCAGTCAATTTAAGAAAATGCAGCTCTTTTTTGATTATATTATTGAGTTCCCACTCACACAACAATCTTCTGCTTCAGCGATCCTATTTGGGTCAATCATTAACATAGTCTGCTTATCAGGACTGTGGCAGTAACACAGGAAAAATGAAAATTCCATAACACTGAAAACCTCGGCAATGGATTACTGGGTACGCTTCTTTGCCATTCGAAACAATATTGCAGTGACGTCTCAACATGCAATTTAAACATGGCGCTGTTTATCCGACGTTTGTCTTCCTACATGGCAGTAGATACGTGCAAGTTACTCATCTTTGGCACACTATGTACTCTTTTGTGATTTATGGCTCAAGTTGGTTTTCTCGGAGGCAAGTGTTAGTCATTCTGCAATTTCAACAGGAGAACAAAGACCACCTTTACGTAAACTCACTTGATACTTTCATTCAGGTTATGTGGCACGCGAAGAAGATACGGTATACATGTGCGCTTAACTTTGCCTTAGTTAGTAGTTTAGCCACACGGCGAGCTTCCATTTTTGTCGAAGTTTTTGAAGTCACTGAAAGCAGCGCAGCAAGCAGTTAACATGCGTACTACAGATGCTAAATCTGCTAAACCTAATTATGCTGCCGGTAGCACAACCCTGACTGAGGACTGAAAGAAACGCACCGAAACAAGCGCCAAATGACAACGGATTTTACTTCCTCAGACACATGGTATTAAATAATAAATGTGTCAGCGTGCCATTTGATTACATCATTCTATATTTGAACTTCTTTACCACGCAGATCAATTGAGCATTGGGTGACTCAAACGCTCAGGTATACGTGTATGTGGTGTGCTTTCACGGTCTCGTGATTGATTTTGTAGGTAATTCTGTGCACCATCAGTCTTTCACGGAACACTGGCTCGCAATGGCACCTTTTGCAATGTGCAGCAAAGTTTGTGCTAGAGAAGTGTTTTTTACAGTGGCGTGGTGCTCTTTGAAACTAACTGCAATGCATCGTCCTGTCTGTCTAAAGTGTACCCCATGAGAGTGTACTGGTATAAACATCCCTCATCGAGCATGGAAAGAACTGCTACTTTTGCATTTTAATGCATGCATCTTTGCACGCCCCTCTAGGTTTATTGACAAGATTGTACATCCAAATTGACAAGTTTAAAAGAAACACCGGTACGTTATACCACTCTACTGTCACTTTTATTCATTTGGCAGCCCTATGAACGTAAAGAATATCTGTAAACTTTTTTTTTCTGTATGAAGCTGTGAAGGATGCAGTGCCCTTTCCTAAATGTTTTGAGAAGCTTTTGACATACTGAGAGGACTACGGCTTGTGGAAAAGCTGCCTTATTTAGATGGTCAGGCTGTTGCGAAGAGCTAAGATTAGTAAAGTGGTGGCAAGAAATTCTGAAAGCGCATCTTAAACATGTCTTATCTATGCCTCTGTATACTACAATGCGTCAGAGCGTAGTTCGAAATCGGTTTACTCAATCTGAGGTAATAATGCGAGCATATAATTTGGGATGTGAAGGTTCACTGCGAGTCAAAAACCCCTATTTTTTGGTTAGTTAGCAACTCAAGGCTGGCGATAAAATGCATTTTATTTTCTTTGACTGAGGCGAGAACGCTGGTAACCTTCCTAAGAGCTGATAGCGAATGAATGAAGATTACGTAGTCATCTACAAGCCTCAAACACTTGAGAAACTGACTCTGCTTGCCGTTTCATATCTACTTGCTTTCTGCTACATGACGGGAAGAGAAATTGCTAACAACTAAGCAAGCAGAGCTTGGCAATGCTAAGTTTGGAAAAATCGAATGACACCACCTAAAGATTATTTTTGGTTTGTTTGCCCGTGGTTTCTTCTGCTAGCAGGGACGCTTAGTGAGAAAGATAATCACGTATCTATAAATCTCATGGTGAATTTACTTTCAAGTTCGTGAGTTGTAGTGTAACTATCTTTAAAACTTTTAAAGCCATTTTAACAATCAGGCTGGTGTCACTGGTGTTCTCGTAAACTAGATTGTGCCGATGTACTGGCGTGGTGTCCAGCATTCTAAATAAGGGACAAGGAAGTAGGAGAAAGCGAAGGGCATCAGACATGCCTATCAATATCGGTAGGGCTAACTTGTACAAATCGATTCGCTAGTTCATAAAATGTCTCCATTTTCTCAAAGTGTTTCCTGAAAATTTCTCTAATCTCTAATCTGCAAGAATCTGTAGTTTGTGTAGAATTTTCTTGAGAATATATCAAATCGATCTCCTCGCTCTGAGACTAGCCTTGAAAGTAGGAAATGTAGGTCAACTTCACAATAGACATCACCGTTCGCAACCCTATGTAAGAGATAGAAGGGAGCGTTTTTACATAAAACTCGCAGTGAGTCTTTTTTCGTATTTTGCACTACCATGTACTTTCAGCTTTTTTCTTCTTTGTCACCTCGCTTGCCATTATTTATCACATAATGATGCCTCATGTAAAGAACTACTGGCTAAACGTACCTCTTGCAGATGATTAGGTTACATAGGTTAAGAATCCATAAGTTTGATTGATGGAGCTTTTAGAATAAGTGACAAATCGGTTTCATTAAAAGTTCAATCATAATCGGTTGACTAATAAATCGGTTAGCTAATAAATAAATCGGTTAGCTAAGCTAAACGTACTTGAGGTGAATTTCAAATGTGTATATCTGTGTTCATTACCATGAAGTTTTTTTTTCAGATACCTAAAAAAACTTTTCCAAAAATCAACTGAACATCTTTCATGCAAAAACGAGAAACCCTTTTTATTTGGGAAAAATAAGAACTGTTTTTTTTTTCACACCAGTGTTCTTGTGCTCCTGGCTGAACTAAGGTTCTCAAACAGTGTTTAGAAAATTTTAATGACAGAGACGTCAATATCACTTCAACAGAGAATTTTTTATTAGACATGCATTAACCATGAGGAAAAAGAAGACTTCATTTACATAAACTTGCATATCAGATGACGTAGAAAGAACAGGGTATACACAATATTTTTCACAAACACAGCCACACAAAAATGTGTCACGAAAAGACAGATGCCAATATGCATACTGCAACGTAAAAAAGAGGCACAAATACAACATGAATATGTATATTTCGCGTATTCTGTATATTGGCATGTCATTTCTACTTACGCGTTAATACAGCAGCCTAGCAATACCAGGCCGGCTGAAAGAAAACTTTCACTGGTTCAATCACAGACCCACAAAAAAGGGCAAGACATACGCTGAAAGAATACCCCGTGAGCGAGAAAGATAAGCTCCTCCGACAAAACACATAGCAGCTCCGACTACAATCGCTCTTTCTGGTGGTTGCATCAGAGGCAGAAAGAACCGGCAGCAATGACAAGACAGGCGACGCGGCCTCGATAACAACGCCCGAAATAAATGAAGTGATTTACTCTGAGGCTACATGTACGAAGCTGCAAATTCAGCATGTACGACTATCCAGAAAACACATGCAATGACACCATGTCTCAGAACACGATGATTTGTTTCTCGAAGGGAGCAGTTCAGGCATGTTGCTGACTGGATCAATCTCCACATCTACAGGTGGTTGAGAGTGCGAAGCACTCCGCATCCAAGCGCCAAATGAAGTCTCGGAAATGTCCAGGCAGAAAAGAAGTCCTTAATGAGCTACGAGAAACCCGACTAGAGCGAGCACGGCGGGCGGGAGAACCAACGGAAGGACCAAAGCAGCAGTTCTTTCAATTACATACTATAGGGCTCTGCAACACATCTATGCCAGGACACATTGACTGGACATGGCGAAAATTGCAACAGTTTGTGCATAAAGCGAAGGAAGTGTGAGAAGGTTTATTAGCCGTTAAAGACAGCGACGGGACAGCGTGAAGAACCATCCAGCGATCGGCACAGCAACGAACCGAAGCACGAGCCGAGAGAGCCGGGCGTTGGCGATGCTGCTTGCTGCAGGCACATCTTCTTCACAATCGCCCCCGCTGAAAAAGGAGCCATCCTGGCGACCTAAGAAGTTTCAAGGAGAGGCTCATGATACGGTTTTAGGCGGGAAACATGGACGATCTCACGCGCACGCCGGCGCATTTCATCCGATCGGGAAACTGGCTCAATTAGGTAATTAACCGGAGAGGTTTTCTCTAAAACGGTGTAAGGCCCCTCGTACCGGGGGACAAGTTTTGATGAGAGTCCCGGAGTTCGGTATGGGATGGCAAGCCACACGAGAGACCCTGGGGCATAGCTGCGATCCGGAAGAGAGGTGCAACGGTTTTCTTTCTCGCGTTGCTGCTCGTCCGAGGTGGATGCATGGGCGAGCTGGCGGCACTCTTCGGCTTGTCGAGCAGCATCGGAGATAGGTGGACATTCGGAAACATCAGGACGGTAGGGAAGTAGAGTATCAATTGTATGGGAAGGGTCACGTCCATAAAGAAGAAAGAAGGGTGGAAATCCCGTGGTTGTTTGTATTGCAGTATTGTATGCGAATGTGACGTATGGGAGAACACGGTCCCAGTTGCTATGATTAGATGCCACGTACATTGAGAGCATATCACCAAGCGTACGGTTAAACCGTTCCGTTAGCCCATTAGTCTGCGGGTGGTATGCTGTCGTTTTCCGATGAATGGCATTCCGAAAGCACAGCTTCGACGACCTCGGAGAGGAAAGCGTGGCCTCTGTCACTAAGGAGCTCTCGAGCTGCGCCATGTCGAAGGATAAATTGACGTAAAATGAAAGAGGTGACATCCTGAGTGGTAGCGCTCGGTAAAGCAGCTGTTTCGGTGTAGCGTGTTAGATGGTCGACTGCCACTATAATCCACCGATTGCCATCTGGTGTCAATGGAAGGGGGCCATAGAGGTCAACGCCAACGCGATCAAATGGCTTGGCAGGGCACGAAAGTGGCTGCGATTCGCCAGTCGTACGTAGCGGTGTTGATTTGCGTCGCTGGCAGTGAGGACAGCACTGCACAAATTTGCGTACAAAATTGTACATGCCGCGCCAGTAATAGCGTTGACGAAGGCGTTCATATGTTTTGAACACCCCGGCGTGGCCACATTGTGGATCGTCGTGAAGAGAGGCATACCTGCGATTTTAAAGTGTGTGGAATGACCAGGAGCCACCAGCGGCCATGAGGAGAGTACTTGCGTCGATGGAGAAGTTGATCGCGGATGGCAAAATGGAAAGCTTGACGTCGGAGGGATCGAGATACCGGAAGGTTGGGCGTACCGGATAGATATTCGAGAAGAGATGCGATCCACGGGTCACAACGTTGTTCGGTGGCAATTGAGTGAAGATTTAACGATGGCAAGGTCTGGAGGCACGTGTTTCCGCACGTCAGATCTGATGGCAAAGGTGAGCGGGACGGGCCGTCAGCGTCCGAGTGTTTGTGTCCGCAGCGGTATACGACGCGAATGTCGTACTCCTGGATGCGGAGTGACTATCGCACAAGGCGGCCAGAAGGGTCTTTGAGCGTGGAGAGCCAGCAAAGCGCGTGGTGATCAGTTACTAGATCGAACGGGCGGCCGTATAAGTACGGCCAGAACTTTCCAAGCGCCCACACCAGAGCCAAACACTCTTTTTCTGTCACGCTGTAATTAGTTTCGGCTTTCGTCAGAGTGCGGCTAGCGTAGGCTACAACGTATTCTGAATAGCCGGGCTTTCGTTGAGCGAGGACAGCGCCTAGCCTGACGCCGCTGGCGTCGGTGTGCACTTCGGTAGGAGCCATCGGGTCGAAGTGGCGAAGAATAGGTGAGGAGGTGAGCAGACGGCGCAGAGTAGTGAAGGCAACGTCACATGCAGGGGACCAGGAGGAGAGGTTCACGTCACCGCGAAGAAGCTGGGTTAATGGTGACATGATGGATGCAAAATTGCGAACAAAGCGCCGGAAATATGAGCATAGGCCTACAAAACTGCGAAGTTTCTTCATGGTCGTCGGCTCGGGAAATTCTGCGACTGCTCGAAGTTTTGCTGGGTTAGGTAATACGCCATGCTTCGACACGATGTCGCCTAGGATGACGAGCTCGCGTGCAGCGAAGCGGCATTGTTTCAGGTTAAGCTGCAGGCCAGCGTTGGTCAGACAAGTCAAAAAGTGCCTGAGGCAAAGGAGGTGCGTAAAAAAGTCGTGCGAGAAAACCACGACATCGTCGAGGTAGCAGAGGCACATATTCCACTTGAGGCCACGTAGCGTATTATTCATAAGTCGTTCAAACGTGGCGAGCGCATTACAAAGCCCAACGGGCATGACATTAAACTCGTATAGTCCGTCAAGTGTAATAAACGCAGTTTTTTGGCGATCGGCTTCAGCCATTGGAACTTGCCAGTAGCCAGACCGCAAATCTAGAGACGAGAAGAATTCCGCTCCGTGAAGGGTATCAATGGCGTCATCAATGAATGGCAAAGGATATACGTCCTTGCGGGTTATCTTATTCAAACCACAATAGTCCACGCAAAATCGGATAGATCCGTCTTTCTTACGCACCAGGACGACAGGAGACGCCCAGGGACTGTGAGATAGTCGAATGACGTCTCTACGAAGCATATCTTCGACTTGATCGTTGATGACGCGGCGCTATTCAGTGGAGACACGGTATGGTCTTTGACGGAGTGGCTGGTGTAGGCTGGTATCAACATGATGCTTGACTTGTGACGTGCGGCCTGCCTATTTGAGGTTGCGACACATCGAAAGAATTCCGGAACTCATGCAGAAGATCAAGCAAGTCGGCATATTCGGTGGGAGTGAGGGTTTCGGCGATGGCGCTGGAAAACGTATTGTTGGACGACTCTACGAGGGCCGACAGTGATTTTGGGTGGTCGCAGTAGTCATCCGGGAAATCAATCAAAGACGAAGGGTCGAGATCCTGCACGCGGCCGACACATTCCCCCGCAAGCAAAGTGACAGGTGTGGAAAGTGGGTTGAGTATGAACATATTGCTTCTTCTGGCGGCAAGGTCAATCGTTGCGAAAGACAGCGGCAGAGCTCGACGACTCGTGAAGATATCGGAAGGCATAAAAAGGACTGTAGCGTTAGTGTAGGCGTTTCATGAAACGGAAACAAGTGCGAAATTTCCAAGTGGAATATCGGTATCTTTATGAACGAGCAACTTCGGCGGCTGATGAAGAGCGTCCTGTAATGGGACATCACACAAGCGTGAGAACTCAACTTCGGCGCGTGCGCAGTCTATGACGGCATTATGGCGGGATAGGAAGTCCCACCCGAGGATGACGTCATGCGAACAGACAGGAAGAACAATAAACTCTACGATGTAAAGAATGCCTTCGATGGAGACTTTTGCAGTGCAGGCTGCGAGAGGCGTTACTAGCTGTGTGCTTGCGGTATGAAGCGACAGTCCCGAAAGCGGCGTCGTTACTTTGCGTAATAAACGGCAGAGATTAGCGGCAATAACAGAAACAGCGGCGCCGGTGTCCGCAAGGGCGAAAGTACAATAACCTTCGACAGTTAATGCGACCACGTTAGCAGGAGAGGAGCGAGGCCTTAGACAGTTCAAAAACGGCGCAGTTCTTGCCTCTTGAACTGCGGTGCTTAGTTTTCCTGGTCGGAAGGTCCGGGCCGGTGACGCATGGGGGAGGGCGATCGCCGACGAGGAGAGGGTGCGCGTTGCTGCTGAAAGTCAAGGTGGTCAGCAGGGGCATAGCGAGGTGGCATAGCGCACGTCACAAGTCAAACATGATGTTTGCCTTGTGACGTGCGGCCCAGTTGAGACTGCGACACATCGAAAGAACTCCTGAACTCTTGCAGAAGATCCAGCAGGTCGGCATGTTTGGTGGGAGTGAGAGTGTCGGCGATGGCGCTAGAAAACGTATCATTGGACGACTCCCGGAAATCCGACAGTGCTTTTGGGTGGTCGCAGTAGTCATCCGGGACATCAATCAAAGCCGAAGCGTCGAGGTCCTGCACGCAGCCGAGACATTCCCCCGCAAGCAAAGTGACAGGTGTGGAAAGCGAATTGCTTACGAACATGTTGCTTCTTCCAGCAGCAAGGTCAATTGTTGCGAAAGGCAGCGGCAAAGCTCGACGACATTTGAAGATATCGGAAGACATAAAAAGGACTGTAGCGTTAGTGTAGGCGTTGCATGAAACTGGAACAAGTGCGAAATTTTCAGGTGGAATATCGGTATCTTCATGCACGAACAACTTCGGCGGCTGATGAAGAGCGTCAAGTAATGGGACATCACAAAAGGGTGAAAATTCAACTTCAGCGCGTGCGCAGTCGATGACGGCATTATGGCGGGATAGGAAGTCCCATCCGAGGATGACATCATGCGAACAGACAGCGAGGACAATAAACTCCACAATGTAAACAATGCCTTCGATGGACACTCTTGCAGTGCAGGCTGCGAGAGGCGTTACTTGCTGTGCACTTGTGGTGTGGAGTGACAGTCCCGAAAGCGGCGTCGTGATTTTACGTAATACACGGCAGACATTAGCGGAAATAACAGAAACAGCGGCGCCAGTGTCTACAAGGGCGAAAACACGAAGGCACCGACACTGCTCCGCGCGGGGATGGGGAGGTAAAAAAGGAGGAGAAAAAGATAGGGAGAGGAAGGGCACATTCGACTGTCGCGCGGGTTACGCGCAGCGGCCGGGAAAGCGAAAGCAGTCACGCGAGCCAGCTCGGCGTGAGAGTGGGAGCACCACGTGATGAGCGTCAGAGGAGGCGACTGGGGCCACAGACGTAAACAAAAACAACACGTGGATGCGGGCCTCTGTAGAGGCGCGCGATCAGATTGGCGTCGCCGAAGATCTAAAATAGGGCCTCGAAGGCACGCATGAGCCTCGAGCGGTGGGCCTGGGGAAACCAGAGGTGGTCGAGGCTCATGTGGTGCAGTCCCAGACGACCGTAGGCGTCGAAGAGCCGCCGGCGTTTTTCGGTGTAGTCGGGGCACTGCAGCAGGATGTGCTTGGTCGTCTCCACTGCCGGGCATTCGGCACTCGAAGGGCTCTCGCTGTTGGTGAAGCGAAATCGCCTCTCAGCCTTCATTTTCTATTCACGGCACAGGATACTAAATTTGGTATCTGTTGAGCAAGCCAAACGGTCGTGAGCGTGCTATAAGCCTAGCATGCAGTAAAATGGTGTTTGTGAAGCTAGCGAAATGACCGGCGAGCGCATCATAAGCGTGGCATGTACTCATGTCGCTATATGACATGCATCTCAAGATTATTATGTTTGCACCAGTCATATAGCTTCGACATTCATTGACATCACGTAACACCAAATTTACTATATGTGAAGCTAAAGAAATTGCCGTGAACGAATCATGAGCGTGGAATGTAATCATGTTCTTACATGACCCGCATGTCATGATTTGTCACTTATGTTCGCCATGCAGTCATGTCATACCATACCAGTTTCGCAACATTCCATGTGAACGAAACCTCTGCAAGAACAGCTAGACCATGATATGTAAATCATGACAATCATGACATACATGGCATCATTTTTATGTTATGACTCACTTATTCTCGTCCTACAGCCTTGTTATGCGATACCATCTTTGGTATCGATACCATTATTGAAAAAGCCAGGAGAGCTAAATGTCGTAGGTGGATAGATAGATAGATAGATAGATAGATAGATAGATAGATAGATAGATAGATAGATAGATAGATAGATAGATAGATACCAAAAGTGCTTGTAGTGCACAATGATATCCTTCGCATTTGATAAGTATGGCATAGTCGGAACTTAGCAACTGTGCTCCCAGTAGGCGTTCAATGATAATAAAAATCTGGCAATTTTACGCGCATAGCTTGTTCATTACAGCACGGACAAGACTTGCACTAAGAACAGAACAAGGCTAGAAATTCAGAGGAAGATGCACACGCGGCCAGACTAAGCTATCGCGATCTGTTTTTGAAGGCGACGCTCAAGCGTCCTACAATCATCTGATTTTCGGATATTATAAGCCTTCACCTATCCGCACAGACTGCCTGCGGTTCTCTAGGTAGAAACTAAATAGCTGTAGTGGTGTACCTCCGATTTCATAACGACCAAGTTTATCTCGTAGTGTGGCGTGATTTATATGATGAACGCTTTCGTAAAATCAATTTATACATCAATCCTAAGGGGTTTTTATGAAAGGCATGTAGAAATATTTCCTTCTGGTTGCAAACAGGAAGTTCGCGCAATGTTTATTCGCATAATTCACATTGCCAGTATTTCATCAGATCAGACCTATTCATGAAATGCGAAACTATATCGTGCAATAGCTTTCCCGGTTCTTTGGAAAATAAAATTTTTGAATATAAAAATAGGTTGATAATTTTCAAGGTTCTTTCTGTACCGGCCTTTGAGAATGAAGTTGATTTTTTTAGAAATCTGCCTGTAAAAAAAGCTGTTTTAAATATTGTTGACAGTCTGTGCCTGTCATGTACTTTACTGGTTCTGTTTGTAAGTTATCAATGTCAACATCCTGCGCTGAGCTGTTTTGATACCAGGTGAAGAAAGTTTGGAGCCGTGTAATTATAATAGGTTTCTAGTAAAGAATTCTGTCATTATGCTGACTGCACACAAAGAATCGGAGTGGTGAGACTGGTAATTAGATTGACCAAAAAGTCTATAAATAGTTGAGGCCCATCAACGTGACGGCATCTTCCTCAAAAGCAGAAAGATCGAAGAGCTCACTTAACTTCTTACACATAATTTTTAGTTGAGAATTATGGTAAACACTAGAAAGTATCAAATATGTTTCCTTAGCATTACCATTTAACAACTGCTGGTCTATATTATTAAGGTATGGTTTGAAAACTATAAATGATTCATAGATACATTTTTACTGAACGTTACCGTGATAAGTGTGCACGATTTCATATCCGCGTTGAATAGAAGTTTTCGCCGCCGTCTACAGCAATGAAGTGCCACTTAGGGAATTTATTACACAGCGAACGAAAACTCGTCGAGGGCTGTTTTGCGGCGGGGTGTAGAGGTGCGCTTACAGTTGTAAACTTTTCATTATGCTTCGCGCATTTTGCTACATTATTTGTCGCTTAACTGCTTATTTTGTTGCCCTGCTGGAATAAAAACTACTGGTTCTCAAAACAGACAAGCGAAAGCGTTACTTTTGTAGTGTGGGTCCGACCAATCCAAACGCCATGTAGCTACGCCCCAGCGCCTCCACCAGAGTCACGGCGGCAAAGCAGAGGCCTTGTTGCATGCAGAGATTGTGATGCCACAAAAATGTCGTTCTCTATTTGTTATAACTCGCAGGCAAGTTCTTCAGCCTTTCTCTGGTGCTTAATAGGACAGGCTTTGTTTGTTTGTTTTTGAATATATGGCATGTACTCACTTTCAGGAATTGGTCAAGAATGTGACGTTGACACAATTTAATGGTATTTTAGGCATGATAGGTGATTGAAAAAATAAAGAAATCAAAAGATAATGATACGTAATACATTAAATTTAAACTATAGGTATTATGCTTTTGAGCTTGTATTCGAGAAAGAAAGAAATGAGAAAAAAAGAAGGGATGAGGTTAACCACATCCTAGCGTCCGATATGACCGCCATATTAACCTTACGGGAACAATTTTGAAAACTGAAGTTTACCTTGTTGTAAAAGAAATGAAGAATTTTGAATACCAGATTGAAATGGTACTCGTTGAGTGGTTTTCACAAAATACACAAAACATCAAAGGTATCTCTGTGGCAGTATCCCAAGTCTGAGGCACCGAAGCTTGAAACATTTTTCTCCGATGAGGTTAAAACCTATTTTTGAAAGAGGAGCAATCAGAATTCGAGTTCTACGAGAATATCTTGGACAAGACAAAAAGTAATGTGCAATAATTTTCTGTTCTCCCCAGAATTGTCACAGGGATGATACCGTCAGAGAAGCCCTGTGCAAGTTGAAGTTCAATGGGGGGACACGGCATTGAAATCTGGTGACTGTCAATTCTGAATGTGGAGATTGGCTCCACTGCGACTTCCGTGAAAACTTTATGTGCCTATATTTTGTCCACGTCGTTATTGCTTCCATCCTAGCTAAAAAATGATAAGCTTCTATACCTGGTCGCGGTGAAGTATTCTACCACCGGAAGAACCTTAACTATTGGGAGATGTAGCGATGCGCGGGCTAAGGTATCAGCCATTCATTTTGTGTTAGCCCACAGTGACCTGGGACCCATTGTAATTTCAGATACTTCCGCTCAAACTGAACTAAAAATATTAACGTCATGATGGCGTGAGAGTTATGAGAAGATGCGAAAGCTGTGCATGTCGAGAGCGAATCAGTAATTAACTCTGCCCTATTCCCTAGCATCGAAAGTTTTTGTTTTGCAGTGCCATGATGACAACCATCAGCTCTGCTTCAAAACTCGGAGTGAAATCGGGTAGCCTTACGGCGAATGACCAGCCAAGTGAAAGACTATTCCTACGCATGCTCTTTTCTCAATCACGAAAACATTTGTAGCTATTATGTGACGGGGCTGTGTACGCACCAAAAGTTCTGCACAACTATTTTCGAAACCTTTGCTGGATTGAAGTTTAAGTTTTGCAGAAAAGATATCTTCATATCCTATATTGAGAGTATGGTTTGAGATATTAGACGCAATTACCGCTATGATGTTGCTATTTATATTTGCCCGTTTCTCTGTACACAGAATATGCCTGGTGTACAAAAACGTCACCGATGAGCGAGAAAGAACTAATCTGGGTCACAGATGAACACACATTCATTTCTCCTCACTACCAAGCTGCAAAATTTTAGGAAAGTTTGTACTATTAACAAACGGAATATGCAGGAAGACGCGCTTCCTGATAAACAAAACTAATTACTGCAAACATAGGTAGTGCCAGACACAAGCGCAAAGCTTCCCGCGCCAAGAAAACCAACAGCTTTCTTTTGTACGCAGGTCTTCGAGAGATGAACACAAATCCAAATTTTATTATGCGCAATCGTATCATCAATGTTATGGCTTTCATCCCGCAAGCACAACACCATGTTTTCGACCGGCGTGCTTGTGTACGTCGCAATAAGTGAGTGGTTTTATAAAGGAGTAACCAAGTGCGAATTCGTGCTTCAGGCAAAAGTATGCGTAGTTGTGAAATCAGATAGCACTGCGAAGACGATGTAGTCACTAGAGAAGCGGTGTCACCAAAATACAAAACTATAGGCGTCTCCAGTAGCGCCTTGGGCGTGCGCGACCTTTCTCCCTGAGAACTTGAAAATCTTCTTGCGGAAATGTTAAAATAGCCATTGTTCAAAGAAATTTAAGAACTTTACATATATCAGAGGCTCCTTATTAGGAAAAAAGGCACGAAAGCAGGGGGGGGCTTTACGTGATCCTAACAAACGTAATCTAAAATACGAGAGCGAGTGACTTGCACGTGACCTAGAACTTTCCGTCTCTCATATTCTGCCGTATCTCATATTTACGTGACCAACTGTAAATAATGCATCTATCTATTGACACTACTACAATCAGAAACAACGAAAAATTGGATCCCCACTATACATTCCAGTGCTTCCTGTGTGATGCGCCACCTAAGCATTTATACTTCTCTCTCTCTCTATTTCCAATTCTGGGAAAGCCCTTGGTTTTGTCGGTAGAAATGAGCGTTGTGGGTTCTATTGCCTCGTTAACTGTTTGTGGAATAGGTGTCCTTTGCATCCGAGCCAAATGACTGGCCATGTTGTTGATTTGCGCCCACCCGATTAAGCTATCTGCCACAAAACAATATAAATGGGCAGTGTTCGTGACACCAGCAGCCAAAGCTCTTCAGATTAGGCTGATCTCTTTTCATGCTGCAAACAAGAATCACCTAGTGGGGGTTCGAGTGCCTAATCAAATAACGCTAGAAGTTTACGGCAATCACTAATGACTAGAAATAGGTGCCTCTTTACAACTCAAAGGATATTGCGAAAGTGTGTTAATGTATTAGACGTAAACGAAAGTGAGGCATAGCTTGTCAAGGTTGATATGTTCTAGGCAGTAATGTCCGGAAGTGAAACAGTTGGCAATAAAGCATTGGATTGCAATAATAAGGTGGCCATCCTGTAAACGTTACGCGACGTTTGGTGCTATGAAGTTGTGTAGCCAAGATTTCTTTTGTGCACGCTAAACGTTTTTATTCCACATAAATGGGGATTCACGAGATTAGGAAAAAAATCGCTTCTTCTGAGGTGCCACTGGTTCACTTCTTGCGGCCATGAATCGGGTCCATAAAATCACCGTCAGTGGCAACGGCTTCATTCGGAACCATGATGACGGCCACTGAAAGCAAAGCACATTCAGCAACATTTATGTGTGCGTACGGGCTGTTGTGTACAAGTTGCGCTCATCTGTGCCTCAGCTTCAAAACTTCCAAGCAACAAACAGCTCAGCACAGGAGGAACTTCAATTGTATCATTTGTACCGACTACTTCTATACAGTAACGGAGAAGTTAATTACTTCGTGTTTTCATTTTGTGTCTCATTTGCTTACTTACAATTTTTAAATGCTCACTGCTGTGAACAATTCTCACAAATATGGCAGCCACTATTGCTACTTTACTTAACGTTCAGGACTTTTGTACACATTTAATGAAACGTGATGTGTTCATTACATATAACTAAAAAAACCATTTACCTATTGCGACAGCAGCAGCGACAGTAAGACTGGTTCCCAATGAGCGGTTCATGTTGAAATTCCGGAAGCGTTTTTGAGAATTATCAAAAAATACACTGACACAACATTGTTCTACTAGACTACAACCCCACTTATCAATCATAGACTATATTGTTATCTTCATTCTTTCAAGCTCTCCTTTTATGGTGAACTGAAGTGTTAGCTGGGTGGTCCCTGTATTAAATTCGATATGAAGTCGCATACAATCTAAGATGTTTCTAGGCTTTTCGTGCACTTTGAAATACTACTGTGACTGTGACTAGTGCTATGTAAGCGTTCTCAGAATATCAGTATGAATGAATATACAATATGAAATTCACGTGAGTTGAAGTTTTTGGTATGAACTTTATTTTATATGCAGTGCATCCACTTACGTCACATGAGACGGCCCTGCTGCGCAGCGCAATACTAAGTTTCATGTCATCAACATATCCTAAACTGCTCCGGCATCATGGACACAGTGGTTCAACACATCATACGAAGTCAACATTAACGAACGTGCCAACTCCGTTTGAAACTATCGATGCCTGAAACAGAGAGCGTAGATATAAAAGAAATGCGCCAATGCGAACATATGCGTATTCGCACAGGTAATAGAAGGATTTTAAAAAAGAAAAATCAGCCCTAAATAATATTACGTAACTTGTATTGACACCGATTTCTCGGGTTAGCGAAGACCCAGCCTGTAGCTTACAACACACGTTGCACAAACTGATATTCTACCGTCGACAGTGTTCGTTCACACTCTCTCAGGCTTTCCAAAAAAGCGATACTTTTCAGGTGTCATAAGCTGCACTGGCTGTACTGGCTGTACTGGCTTTCGCCAACAGCTGTCTACCATTCCAATTTTAGGGAAATAATGCTTATTTTTGAGAGTTTCCTAGTACAGCAACACCAGTGTAAGTATTGCGCTATTACATATTATGCATTTGTTCCATTAACACAAAACGTTCCAACGTTGCTTCTCAAAATAAACAGTTCTGGTTCTCGCTAATTAACAGTGTGACTTCTGCGTATATGTCATACATGCGGTATTGCGTAATTTGTCTGTAATATGATTGCATGCAATGAAGTAATTTTTACATATTTTCCTAATTAGTATTGTCCTCTTAGATCAGATAGTATTTGCGTTTGCCGTGAGGATTTTCTAGATTTTAGTAACAATTATATTTGACCCACAAGCCAAAGTTTGTTTTCAAACCTATCACCAATACATTTTCTTTTCTAGTATGAATATGCGTAGAGCATATTTATGGATTGAGCCTACAGAAAGTAGTGCAGCAGAGCAGGCAGCATACTGCGAAACAACTGCCCACATACCATTTCTATACTCTAAACAAAACTTAGTTGTGTACAGACGTGTCACTACACATGTTCAATGTCCACACTGTGATTTAATATTGGGTAAATATATTCATTATTGGGATGACTAACGATTTATGTTGAGCCCAGCGTGGCACATTTACTTTGCCAACAATGAAGCTAAACTGTTCGATCTATTCAATGTTCATAGCCGAATTAGTCTGAACATGAGAGAGTTTATTAAGTCCCTGAAAGTTTACGATACCTTAAACCTGCGCTAATATGTAGATATAGAGAAGATCAGAAAGTTTTAATACCTTAGAAAGTAAGCGACAAGCAAAAATGACAAATATTGCTTCACATTCTGCATGGTTATCTACAAAAAAACTATGGTATTTCAGTCACTGTAAACTTATCGAAATTCGTACGGCAATGGTGGCATGTAGTCATTTACTTACCACCAATTTCGCTTGAGGACTACAGAGAGTTAACGAATCCGTCTTAGCACTGCTAGAGATGGGCTTCCACTATTTCTATATAGGCCACATGGATCAGCCAAGCCATATATACCAGTGAGACAAAAAAAGCACTGCTTTGGTAGTGAGCAAATTAAGTTGATTAAAATAGGTAAATTGTAGCTATTTTGGTGTGACCGGCACACACGCTGTTGATTAATCGCGGTGAGTTGCTCGGGTTGTGCATTGCAACATAATCAGTACAGGAGGGCAGAAATTCACTGTAAAAATGACGACCCACTCGCGTATAAAATCAGGAATGTCAACTTTCTGCACTAAACAAAAACCTTTCAATTACAGTCACTAATAAATACACAACACTCATACAGCGATGTTTGGAGTGGTACGTTAAATGAAACTTGACGCTGTACCTCATGTGAGACAACGAGATATTTTAGTGAAGTTTTGTAAGTCACAATAGTTCTGTGGAGCTGAGGATGTAATGCTGTTGTTGTGTGCCCTAGTGAAATACTGTGTAAACTCGAAAATCTCTCTTGCTTTTAGGTGCATCAGCATTCTTTACTTACATTGTACTAACTATACAGTGGGATAATTGAAGTCAGCACCGACTTGTTTAACCTTTACACTTTGTAAGGTCAGAACTAGCAAGATTCTCTAGAACTTGCACGGGGAGATCGATTCTCAATGGAATCATGATCAACCCTGTCATTCACCAGGAGACATACACCAAGATATCACAAGACTTCGCTGAGAGCATCATCGTTGTGCCACTGCCAAGAAGTATGCACCAAACCTTCAACGTCGCCAGAAGGGTAACCCGGACAAATTCTTTATTGAAGAGGTGGGATAAAGGGGGAAGGGGGGCTTGTTTTGTCGACTCAGCCTCATATAAAGACCGAAATAAGTGCACCGCGATAGTAGTCGACTATCAGGGCAGGCGTACCAACTGCGCCACAGTTTACACTTCTAAACCGGAAATCACTGAACAGGTGTTCATCGCATTGACCCTGACGAATGATCGATACACCAAGATATACAGTGACTAAAAACCAGCCATAAGAGCCTTCAGTAGGTGCAGGATCACACCACAAGCAGTTCAAATTATTAATAGTAAACGGGCCATTGATACACATTATATATATATTGGTTCCCAGCGCAACTTGGATCACTCGATGACATTCTTATGAATCGAAATGAATAGGCCAACATCAGTGCCCGCGAACTTACGGACCGGGACGCTTTTACACATGGCTTTGATTTTGCTGGATTCAAAAATTTACAACGGGATACGCCCATGACATATTGATACAAAACAGCCGCTAAACACGGCTGCATGAAAGAGGAGGACGAAGTGGGTTTTTTCCGTTGGATGCTGGTCTGACGCCATCTTGCTCGTCGGGTTCTCTGCGCTGTAAATAGCTCATTAAACAAGTTACTCGTAACATTATTGGTGGAGGTGGACGACCCCCGTACCTCGATGGAGACGCGCAGCGGTCGCACCATCGACGACCTTTCGACTGCTTCGACTGCTGGTACTTCCTCTACACCGCCCTCATCAGTCCAAGCCACCACCTACGTCACACTACCGCACCTCCGGGATCCTATATCGCCACAACCTTGATTTCTTCGGATCAGACTTACTTCCTGTCATCCCAGCGCACCTGCGTTCCACTGTCCTGCATCAACTTCATGACGCTCCCATGACGGGCCATTTGGGCGTTTCTCGCACATACGATCGGGTACGACGTCGGTTTTTTTGGCCTAGACTTGCCCGCTCTGTTCGACGCTATGTCGCCGCTTGTGAGCCCTGTCAGCGTCGCAAAACGCCGTCTGCCCTCCCAGCCAGCTACCTTCAGCCGATCGACGTTCCCAACGAGCCTTTCTTTCGAGTTGGTCTCGACCTGTTGGGCCCTTTTCCACTCTCCACAGCCGGAAATAAATGGATTGCTGTTGCCACTCACTACGCGACGCGGTACGCAATCACACGAGCACTCCCGACCAGCTGCGCTACCGACGTTGCGGACTTTCTGCTGTATGACATAATATTAGTGCACGGTGCTCCCCGTCAACTTCTCACCGACCGTGGCCGCACGTTCTTATCAGCTGTCGTTCATGAAATCCTGAGGTGTTGCCATACCAAGCACAAATTTACTACTTCGTACCATCCCTAGTCAAATGGCCTCACGGAGCGCCTTAACAGGACCCTAACCGATATGCTTGCCAAATACGTTGCGCCAGACCACCATGATTGGGACATTCATTTGCCGTATGTGACGTTCGCCTACAACTCATCTCGTCACAACACTGCCGGATATTCGCCATTCTATCTACTATATGGCCGGGACCCAACTCTACCTTTAGACATGTTACTACCTGCGGCCACTGAAAATCCTGGTGAAGCCATTGCCCGCGCCGACCACGCACGCCAAGTCGCCCGTAACCGTCTACAGGCTTCACAGGCGCGCCAACAACAGCTCTACAATTCTCACCATAGGGACGTGCACTTTTCTCCGGGTTCTCTCGTGCTCCTCTGGTCACCTACTCGGCGTGTCGGACTGTCGGAAAAACTGTTGTCGCCCTACACTGGACCATTCCGTATCGTTCGCCAAGTGACAGACGTCACGTACGAGATTGTTCCAACCGATCCAACAAAGTCATCGTCAGCTCCGAGCGACACCGTTCACGTGGCTCGGCTAAAGCTCTATTACCCCCCTTCGACATCATCTGCGTATATTTAGCACCGGGACGGTGCTTCTACCGCCGGGGGTTATAATACAAAACAGCCGCTAAACACGGCTGCATGAAAGAGGAGGACGAAGTGGGTTTTTTCCGTTGAATGCTGGTCTGACGCCATCTTGCTCGTCGGGTTCTCTGCGCTGTAAATAGCTCATTAAACAAGTTACTCGAAACAATATAATGAAATTACTAAACATTACTACCTGGGGAGGAGAGAGTTTGCACCCCCTCACAGTAGACTAAACAGAAAACAAGCGGTCACACTTAGAGAATTACAGACACAGTCTTATTACTCACCGGCACAGGCGAAATAAAGGCACGACATAAATGATATGGATGTTGTTTGCAAGGCGTGTAAGAAAGAAGTGTGCACGCTAGAACATATGCTCAGGAAATGAGGGTCGCTTGGCCGTGGCATTTCCCGGGAACAATTTACAGGTATGATAAAGTCTCACGACCATATCCCCCAAGTTCTGGCTGTCCAGTACGCCCATGACAAGGCTAGGAGACGAACTCCCAGTCCCAATGTGGGATCAACGAGGCAGGTGGCTACACCCTGTACAGGGCGTATAAATAAAGTTATTTCCATCCATACGTCCATCGATCAATTGAAGAAACGAACTCTTTTGAAGTTCATGACCCGATATAGATTCGTGATCCTCAAAGGTGAAGGTGGTGAAGCGTAACTGCCAAATATTTGCCAATTGTTGTTTCGTGAAAAATCTGCTTCAAGTGACACGAAGAAAGCAGGAAGGTAAAGTTCGAAGACTCGGCAAACCCATGTACTAAGCATAACTCCCATGCTCACTGAGGCGCCATGCGTTGTATCTTCGGTAGTAACTGGTACCAGAGTTTCCTATAGTCTATTCAGTGCAAAACGTTGCCGTGCTTTACTGCACGGCTGCCGACACCAGTAGAGGCACAACGAAAGTAGTGGGAGCCACAGCAGCATCGGATATTCAATACTTTCTTGGTATGGCCTCCGCCATCGCAGACGTGCTTGGTTCAACTGGGCTGCACTATATGGCACCGCCTGTCCAGCTCAACCAGGTGAAAATTGAACATTTAGGGGCGAAGCTCCTTAAAGCGGCACCCGTTCGTCCCTCGTCGTAGTCGTAGTGCGTAACCAGTCTTACGCTTTGACCTGCAAGGGAGTACCAGTGAAAGAATTCCTCCTGTGCGTTCTTGAACAATAAAATAAATCGCAGCGAGCGCGTTCACTAAAAGCCGAATTCTCCTGTGTCTCATTCCCAATTAGCAGCCATTGGCATGTGCATTGAGCACTACCTGACAAGAAAGAGTTGCTAGGTTGTACTCGCTGGGCGTAACCTCCTTGGTTTCAGAAAGGCTTAGCGAACGTTGGCCCGCAGTGCCATGAATACAATGAAATAGTATATACCATGAACTCGAGTTGGTTAAAGGTGGGAAGTAGACGGACGGTCACACAGACGGACGCATATATAATGAAAAGATGCGAGATGGTGGTAGTTGGAGTGTTGACTAGATTGACGAACGGACACACAGACAGATGCATGGACGGACGCACGAATGGCTGCACGAACGGACGGACGCATGGACGGACACAGGGGCGGATTCATGAACGGATGCGCGGATGAACGTGCGGACGCGCGAACAGACGCAAAGACCGTCACGCAGACAGACGCATGGACGGACGGAAGCAAGAACGAATGGACGGACGCATCCTTCGCCCCACTCTCCATCATTCACCCCGTGGATATGCTGCAATTTTTTGATACTTACGCCATTCCCCATAGTGGTGTCCGGCAGTTCTTTTTCCACTAATTAAACACAAACGAACAAGCAGCATTTTATTGCACGTCTTGATGCTTGGAAGGTTCTTATTTAGTACAGTTAGTTAACTAATGAATAATTGTAGGCAGCGTGTCTGACATCATGGGGTTCAGTTAGCAAATACCCCGCCCCACCGCGGTGGTGTAGTGGCTCAGGCACTCAGCTGCTGACCCGCAGGTCTCGTGATCAAATTCCGGCTGTGGCGGCTGCATTTTCGATGGAGGCGGAAAAACGGTAGATCCGTGTGCTCAGATTTGGGTGCACGTTAAAGAGCCCCAGGTGGTCGAAATTTCCGGAGCTCTCCACTACGATGGCTTCAATAATCATAAGGTGGCTTTGGGACGCTAAACCCTACATATAAATCAAATTTTCAAATGACCTTTTCGTGGGGCATGTATTCTCGTACAATTACCCTAGTTTCTTGGTAAGTTGGCCACTGCCATTCACAATAATGTCGTTTTAGACGCTGTGATACAATGAGCTTTGACTACTACATAAATTATTATTTAACTCAAGTGACCCTTTAAGTGCAGTATCGTTCCGGCTTCATACATTCTTTTCTCCTCCCCCGTAACGCTCATGAAAAAGAAATGGCAGGACTTGTTGCTATGTTCCCAAGCAGCCGCCAAACCTAATGCATTTTTGTCGCCTCGTCGTTGTGGAACCCTTGATCGCCCACGTGGTAGGTTTTGTAATGCGAATGAATTTCTTAGTCGGGATATGTCAGGCGTTCATAGGGATCCGTTCACCGCCCTCTCCCATAGCAACAGCTGAGAGCGGGTGCGTCCCTAGCAACTGGAGCCCCCACCATGTCACGCTTCAACGTCGGCAATTGTCAGCAACAGTTGCGGGTGCATGCGCTTATCCTCGCCCCTAGCAGCTGGAGCCCCACCTTCTCGACGTGAACGTGACTTCCCACAACCTCAATGCAGTGCGTTTGAAACGTGTTTGTAGCGTTTGTGCTGCCAGCGTTTGCGCAGCATTCGTGGTGCTAAGACGCTGAGATTATGGCTGGCAGGTACAATAAGAACGCAAACAGATGCTGATTAATGAGTAAAGAAATGGTTTCGGTACCAATCCTAGTCTAGTCATGAATTTACGCTATTATAATTACTATGCCATGTACTCTCGGAGCAAGAACTGCATTCGTATTTATTTACAATTCTTTTTGGTGAGGTCGAGACATTCTTTCCACTACGCTGAAACTTTCTTCTGTATATCGTAAGGCAGAAGTAAACTAAGTTGCACACAATTGACCACCCTTATAGCTCTAGTGGAACTATATCATATGAACCATCTTCCATTTCGCCTTTACAACGCTTCTGTAACATTTCAATGAATAAATGCAGGGTTCATGAAGATAAGAAGAAATCGCTGGCTTTGGCTTAAGTGGATATTTTTATAATGCTGCTACAATTCTCAACCCTTGGGATGTTCGGAAACAGCATTGCATGCTTTTGCAGAGGATCACCTGGCAAGAGCTTTGAAAATGTTTGTCGGGTTCTCCCGAGTCGCCTCTGAAGGTCATGTACTTGCAGATTATTATGTGCGCAAACCCAACTCATCTCCAAGCGATAGCCTGTATTTCTGCTTTTATTATATTCAAGGTGTCCAAAAGTACTTATTCTGAAGAAAGTATAAAGGCTATGCGCCAAAGTTGGGTTCTCATGAGTCAGCAGTGAACTAGCTCCTAAAAAAACGCTCACAGGAAATAACGTCCCCATCAAGACGCAGCTTTCCTTAACCGCAAGACTGCCATAGCAAAACAACTGATGCTCGCGCACTGTCTCAAAAATGCCCGACTGTTCTTCACAATGAGAGTAGCTGCCTTTACATCTACGCTGTTTATCACTTCACGAGGCAGGAATGCGGAGAATGATTCCTCTAACTGGAGTTTCAGTACCATAACCTCGAACATGAGAACTTTGCAATAGTTTAGCAAATTGATAATTTTCACCCGTGACTTTAGGTTACAAGAGCAATATTGTAGTAACTGAAAACGTTTCGCTCGCTTCAAACTAATAAAACCGCTCAACGTCAAGTTTGTTAGCAGAGCGTTCAAGCTTCCTGTCACAGTAGTCCCGTCTTTGTGCTGGTGGTCCACAAAAACGACAGTCGCGGGATCCAATACTAGCCGCGGGGCCCGAATTTTCGAAGGAGATTGGAAAGTTTGAAGCACATGTACATAGACTTAGGTACACGTTGACAAATTGTTTTAATACATTCTGCAATCGCAACGATATTCATAGTCATATGGATTTTTCATCCGTCGCACTGACAGTGATTTCAACTATTGTTATTACCTAGCTGCAAGACTATCGTATATATCGCTCCATGGCTATCCCATAACAAAGGGCCTCCCAAGATTCGCCGTGAAAGCCTTGCGGTTGTCTAGCATAAACCTTGTCTCCGCTGTATCCGGCACATAAATGGACAAGTGTACGCGTTGTCCTGACAGCCATGTGATAATAGCTATTTATGTGCCATTACGCTCCATCTTTTGGTCCCCTCGAGCTCCACATCACGTTGGCACACAAGAAAGCCATTTTTTTTGGGGGGGGGGGGTGAAAATACACGATAGCCAAAACGATTTCGAACATAAGCTAAAAAAAATTGCCCGCAGCTTCCCTCGGGGGAACACTGAGGAGGATGCGGAGCATATAATTGGTTAACGGGGTGTTAAAGTGCGACTTACTTGGGTCGATGGCTAAATTGGTTAACGTGGTTGTGAAATGGGGTGTTAAATTGCGACTTACTTGGGTCGATGGCTAAATTGGTTAACGTGGTTGTAGGAGGGGGTGTTAAATGAGTGAACACGTACACACGTATGCGAAAGGACGGCGCTGGTCGAAGGGACGTCGATCATTGTGTTTGTGGATTCGTTGGAATTCATTTCACCGCGACCTTGGACGTCGACGGGCCGTACAAACCAACCGACGAGCGGCAACTGAGCGAGCGAGCGCCGACCTTGAGTATATTAACAGCGCGACGGCGCATGCACTGTCAGCTGTTGAATGTTCTCGAAGGAGAAGCGCGCGCGCGGCACAGATGGCGACGGCGCGACGGCGCATGCGCTGTCAGCTGTCGAATGTTCTCGAAGGAGAAGCGCGCGCGGCACAGATGGTGGGCGACGGCGCGACGGCGCATGCGCGCGCGTCAGCTGTCGAATGTTCGAGAAGCGGAGCGGACGGCGCGGACGGCGCACTACAACGCGCGAGTATAAGATGCTTCCGCATCTAAAAGTGCTGTTGTTTGCCCTTCATGTAGTGTATGGCCGTCCCCTCCGCACATATTACCCCAGGGAAGTCGTGATTGAGATCATGAGGGCATCATCTGCTCTGAACGCAGCCACGATTTCAGATAGATACCCTTGCCGAATATTCAGAGTTTTAGAGCCACTCACATAAGTTTGAAATGCGTTTCACTCTGACAAGGCAAGTGTGAATAAAGATGTGAAGCATTGTAGCACCTGTATTTATTGGTGGTCGAACGCATAATCTGAAAGGTGGTGTAAGGTGCTGGTCGAACGCATAATCTGGAAGGTGGCATAAGGTGGTCGAACGCATAATCTTAAACATACGGTTTGTAAGCGGACATTGGTGTTTCGCACTATAGGAGGCAAATATTAGGGGCGAAGCTCCTAAATGCATGGGTCTGTCCATCCCTTGTATGTATGTACATAACCACCTATAGTTCCACCTTTGCAAACTACACACTACATCTCGTTTCCAAACAACCCACTACGTCCCATCACGGATTCGCCCAGCCGTGGTGGTCTAGTGGCTAAGGTACTCGGTTGCTGACCTGCAGGTCGCGGGTTCGTATCCCGGCTGCGGCGGCTACGTTTCCGATGGAGGCAAAAATGTTGTAGGCCCATGTGCTCAGATTTGGGTGCACGTTAAAAACCCCATGAAATGGAAATTACCGGAGCCCTCCACTACGGCCTGTCTCATAATCATATGATGGTTTTGGGACGTTAAACCTCACATATCAATGAAACCATTACGAATCCATCACTTCGCCGACCATAAAACATACTTCTTGAGAACTAGCGAATAAGAAATGCGAAATGGTTGTGTACATGAATCCAGGTGCGTGTTAAAGAACCACAGAGTGAGTCTCTGTGTTTAGCCCTCGTTTTTACGTGAGTGCCAATAGTTTAAATTTTGCAAACTGCCCACTTCTTCGGCCTTGCGAACATCCCACTACGCCCTATCCCCGATCCACCACTTCACCAAACACAAAGCCATTTTAATGAAGGGAGAACGAAAGCGACATATAGCTACAACTTACGATTATTAACATTTTTTGTATAAATATATACGGTGTTCGTCACGTTCTTGAGGATGTAGTGGGCGATATTCGCGGATGGTTCTTGGTCTAGCAATGAAACCCTCCAGCGCTTCGCCCAAATCAGGATCATTCACTCCGAAGATATGCTGTGACTTTTTAAGCTTTCATAACATTGAGGAGGTCCTACGAAAATAATTTTCACCAGGCAACGTTTTTATGTGGAAGAAATAATTCTTTACATAAAGTCGGCTTTCATGAATGCTCTGTTTTCTTTCGCAAGAGTGCACCTGGCAGGTCCATTCAAAATGAAATTTCTTGACTCGTTTCATTTATTGCTATTCATGTCAGTAACTGACCATGTCACCGTGGCTAATGTCGACCTTTTCTAGATTGCGTATACATTTCATTACAGCTCTGTAATTACCTATGTCTGAGCTAGCCTCAAGCGCCGTAAGAATTATGGCGACCTCTCAGACAGATTTTATTATGAAAGAGCAGACCGACCGCTGAATGAGAATGCAATAGTAATATATATCAATAGAGCCAATTATTGTGGGTATTATTTATGAATGCGAAAATTGTAGCCTTTTAATTGCATGTCACGCTAGCATAATTCAGTGCTGTAGAAAAAAAAGACACGTCTTCTAAACGTTCTACTTGAAGGGTATCGGTGGTATGAGATAACGTTGACGACTAAAATCTAGATGCAGTTACGATTTCCTTCACTGAGTGGATGCAGATGCACTTGTACAGCTGATGGTTTTTTTTTACCCCTTTATTTTCTATGATTTATGAACATCACAAAATATGTGATGCGAATGCTGCGAAGGTCGTAGTAAATATTTGAGAAGGGTAGTGTGTCCTAGAAATACTTCTTTCTCACAATTGGATATTTCTCTGTATTTGTTTTATTTTGAGCGAGAAAAAAATTTTGCTTGCTTGCACAACAAACCGACTGGTGGAGCTAGCAATGCAGCTTTACTAGACATGCTACACCATTGCGAACCGTTCGCCTTAGTAACTAGTTGAGGATTATAAGCAAGCCATATTTACCTTGCATTCTTCAATAACTCCAGCATAAAAAAATTCAGAGTGAAGCAAGGTACAATAACAGAGCACTAATACCTCAGCATACTCATTAGCTTGGCTTTCTTGATAAATGCTTTTTTGCAAGCGCTCACCGTGCTAGGAGCAAAATGTTGCGTGACAACTCAAGAACGAATTAGAAGGCGTGTCCAAAAGGCCCAGACTTTCGCATTTATTCTAAATCTTAGGCTTGTTTTCTGCTTTACCTCCAAATATTTTATCTTCCGGCTGTTTCAATCTAAAGTGCCCCTGCAAAACACTGCCTAAGTGAGGCATACAAGCAATTATTACATGCAACTACGCGAAAACTACCACCTTTTGGTTTCATGTTATGAACAACTTATTATTACCTTATCAAAAAGTTATGCGCGCTTTTTAACCATCCGCTAATTTTTGAAGCTAACAAGCTTGTGTATATTCATAAGAAGATTCACTACAATCAGATTCTGTTTGGTAGCCCTATTTTCCAAGAGAACCTTCCAAAATTATCTGAAAACTGGCGAAATTTTACCCTACGTCACTTGAAAATTATATTATTGTACCTTTTTACCGTGAAGTCATATAACGCTCGATTTCGCACTGGAATCAAAATGACGGAGAAATCTTTGTTTAACAAATGAGTGCAGGTGTGTTTGGAAACCACATTTTGCCGCTTTTTGACAATGTTTTAGGGGGTGAAGCACCTTAAAATTTCACTTTCTCAGCATTTCATATTGTCGTGTCAGTTCCAGATGTTGGCCGTGCAGAGCCGCATAATTAAATATAATTCTTTGAGATTGCTGTCACAGTACCACCTTATGATTACGAGAAATCCCGTAGTGGAGTGCACAGAGCACTTAGACTTACTAGTGTTTTTTAACATGCACCTAAATAAAAGCAAGGAGGCCTCAAGCAATTTCGTCTCCATCAAAAATCCAGCCCCCTGATCCCGGATTCGATCCAGCCACATGCGGGTAAGCAGCCGAGTGCATTATCCACTTGAACAGCGTGGTTTGTCCATGCCAAGTTGTCGTCATGGTCCATCATTGAAGGGAAACTAAAAAAAATAGGAATTCACTAAATATTTGTGGTTATCAATGAGCGGAATTTTTGTCGATGATGCCAAAATAATTGCGGTAGTTTCATCAGCAAAAGATGTACAATATGCAAAAAAAAGCGAGTCTACCTCCACCCCCATCAGCACGCCGAAAGTGTGGGCATGGAACCCTTCGTAAACTTTGTTTTTTCTCGTGAACCTATACTTCATTCTCACGTAACACTCGTCCGCTCACTCGGAACTCGCCTCGTGGATTGTGTTGTGTTGTCCACAATCTCTGATGCCAGCATCGCCGATCGGCCCGCGTCAGCAGTCTCCTGACGCCATGTAGCTCTCAAAGGACTGTGCCCAGTCTTCAGACTGCTTAGACCCAGCCCCTATATTTCCCATCTCTTCTGTCGTTTTTACGATTTTTCTGCTTACATCATCTCCTAGAAGGCGCTTAGCCATGCAGCCTATAACGCATACAGAAATTAGTTCATTTTTTCATTCTTTCAAGAATCAATTACTCACTAGGCCTGTTTAGCTGAGCATCACTTACACTCAGCCACGTGCAGATGTAGCCTCCTGAGACAGTGCAGGTATGGTAGTGCAGGGAATTGGGTAGATTTCAAAATTTGATGAGACGCACAAACAGTGGCTGTAAAACGACGTCGAAACCAAGTCGACGCACTTTCTTCCTCAACTCCATTGAATTTGTAAATGACACAAAAATGCGTTCTATGTTCCCAGCGATACGTGAGCGAGTGTCTTTCGTATTTTCAACCATGGCCTCCATAACTAACTCACGACGTGCCCTTTGCCGTAACTAATCGAAGAGGCCACGCTTCAGCAGTGCGTCTGTTGCAGATGATACGGCATACCGAGCATGACGTCACAGCGTTCAATCAGCGTCTGAAGAAACATGGCCCCTGTATTCTCTGTTTTTTACTCAGACGTTCCTATTGTTGCCACCTGCGAGAACTGTCACATCGCTTTTTTGAAATTAGCAGGGATCAAGCTGCCCTTACACGCTCCAAAGTGAATTTTGAAAGTGCTTCAGCTTCCGTTTAATGGACATGCGCGAAAAATGTGAAGAGTGCGTATCATATTTACTGCGTAATGTACTCCAAAGGGTGGTTGTTACAGACGAAAAGATTGTCTTATAGGTTATCTTAGAATACTGGATGAAGTTTACAAGGTGGTCAGGCATGTCATCTGACACCGGGTGAACAAACCTGCATCTATGTATATGGTAAACCATAATAATTATTAAATCAGTTCTTGAAACATATCTGCCAATTGATGGGGTGTTTGGAGACCGGGGCACAGTAAATCAGAGGGGATAGTTAGGATTTCTTTATAAACACTGGTGCGCATCGCGTGACTAATCCTTGATTAGGCTTCACGTCGATGCAGCTGACGCACGCTTTCTTTTGAAGTGTGGGGCGCTTCCTCCTACTCTTTTTTTAAAATAACACCACCAGAAGCACCTACGAAAGCGAAAGCTTTACCTTCCACATTGAGATTGAAAATAACCTGCTGGCGATGTCCACGCGAGCATTGCTGAAAACGTACATGATGGATCTACATGACCGCAGAGAACATTTTTTAGACGACACGTTGCCGCAAACCTTGTAGCATCATTACGACGTCATGGTTAAATCCCATAACATAATCATCTCTTGGTCAAAGCTAGGGTGATCACGGAGGCAGGCTAAAACAGCTGACGAGCGGAAAGCTGGCAGTGTCTCTGTTTTTGGAGTCCGCGTAAAACCACTTTGGGGCAGCAGGACTTCGAAGGGGGTCAGATAGGATTCGTACCCCGACTGAGGAGAGAACGATTCCGCAGATTCCACGCACATTAGGAATGAATGCTAAGCGAAGCATTATTATGCAAGGTGGATATGTTGTAAACATCTTCATTGTACAACACTTTACGAAGTGGGATGAAGATATGCACAAGCGCATGCACTGACACAGGTAAAACAGCCACTTACGTTTTATACAACCAAATGTTTATAGATGCTGAACGTTGTCAACGGCAACATGGGTATTAAAAACACCTGAAAAGGTAAATAGATATAAAGAACTGGTACTCGTGAGGTTGGTTGCCCTGAACATTGCTACATGAATGAACATCACAGGATGATTGCAATTGACGTTAACCCACTGCAATTGACGTTACTGCGACTGACGTTGACCCAATCTACAATTGATGCAATGGACGTTAATCCGATCTGAAAGCAGTATTCGAGCAGTGCATTTTCAATGTTTTTAAAACTAGTTTGTCAGCATTGCAACCACAGTTGATGTTTCATGACCATTAGGGTCTATTTTAAAAGGAGTTGCGAAATATGGCCTGGTTTTGTGGTAGAATACTTGAGTGCCACGCTCAACCCTGGAGTTCAATTCCTGCAGAGAACCTCACATTTATTCTCAAGGGCGAAGCTCCTGTGGCTGTCGGTCATTCCTTCTTTTGAAGTACTAGCAGTAGTAGTATGTAGCCTCTCCTACTTTATAAATTACTCAATAAGAGGCGTTGTGTGTATATGTCCTTGAAATATCAGAAGACGGCGTTAGTGGTTGTTGTATAGTTGACGAATTCGTATAGTCGACGGACAGACGTACGGACGTACGGACACTCATCATTATTGAATCCGTGAGCATGCTATAAATTTATTCTATTTATCTCATCAACGCTGCAGATGCCAACTTTTTATTTAGGATTATCTGTTAAAACAACATATGTCTGTTCCCGCCATTCTTACATAACTGTTAATGTCCGGTGACACATGCTCGGCCACGCGTATGGGGCACACGCCTTGCAGGAAAGGTTTGATGGCGTACGAGAGGAGATTGTGATATTCCCATGCAGCCCCAGTCATCTCGATTTACGATCTAGGAGCAGCGTTCACTGCTAATTTGATGCATTCCTTAATAAAACACCAGTCGAAAGAAGACCGCTGCATACCATCCCTAAACTAACGCGTTCGCAGAATGCCTGAACTACGATATCTCTTACATGCTGTAGATGTACGGTGATATTGAGCATAAATTGTGAGACGAAAGATTGCATTACGCAAACTTCGCCTAAATATGGTTATGCAGGTGACCATCCGCGTCAGATCATTTCAGCTGGACAACGGCAGCGCTGTCACTACGATACTCGATGCCATGTGGCCAGTAGACAACGACTATTTCGAGCCATCTGAAGTGCAAAGGGCTGAAAAAGCATGCCAGTTGGCACACCAAACTCATCAACAGCAGAACAAAGACGCAAGCTACTGCAACCTGCACCTCATGAAAGGACAGTACAACCCAGGCAAGCAAGTGTGGCTACATAGAGTGGGGGCGTTTGAACTTCATTACAAATTATTACAATATTAATACAGCGGTGCAGGAATGTGACACTTTCATTAGTGAGTGGAAATGAAACATTTTGTTTCGAAATGAAAATCAACGCACTGTTCTTTTTGTTGTGGGAACTTGTTACCTAGCCAGTTCGTAGTTACCAAGTCAGCGTAACTATCTATCTATCTATCTATCTATCTATCTATCTATCTATCTATCTATCTATCTATCTATCTATCTATCTATCTATACATCTATCTATCTATCTATCTATCTATCTTTCTATCTATCTGCCTACGACTTCTAGCTCTCCTGCTCGTTTCGATATTAGTACTGGTACCAAAACTGGTATGAAATAACTTGACACAATGTCGAGCATAACTGACTAGTAATTTCCCTAGCTTCACATACACTGGATTCGATTTTACGGGACGTGAATGGATGACGAAGGTATATTGATTGATATGTCAGGTTTAACGTCCGAAAACCACGATATGATTATGGGAGACGCCTTAATGGAGACGTCTTAGTGGAACCACCAAGGGTTTTTTGACGTGCACCCAAATTTGAGCACACGGGCTTACAGCATTCTCGCCTCCATCGAAGAGGCAGCCAATGCAGCCGTGAAGTCAATTCCGGGACCTGCGAGATCGATTTCACTAAATCACCCAAGCGTGGCGGTTGCTTTTTTCCTACAATGATAATGTTATAATACATGTCGCGAATACTAAAATGCCATACGTGGCCCTCAGACTTGGCCAACTTGAATTTCAATATTTCATTTGAGCTGACGTGCTGTCTACCAATCTAAGATGTCTTTTTCTCTTTTTATGACCTTCCTATTTACCAAGAATAATTCATTGGGCTTTATATACGAATCGTAGAAGCCCGTCTGTAGTAGTACTCGTAACTGTCGAGGACCTTGAGTCCAACAAAGGCTGTGACAGTCAATCTTAACAATGCGGAAAGAACAAGGTAGGGAATAATTAAAACAAAATTTCACACAACGTTGCCACATAGAATGACGTACTTTTTGCGTACCGTTCGTATATTAAAGGGATTCGGCAACAGTTTTCGAGAAACAAATCCACACTTCTCTCCAGAAATACTGGACCTCTGAAAAAGAGGACACTTACGCCTTTGTGATTTATTCGAACGAGCCATACTTTACCAGAATAGGTGAGAAAAATATGCAGACAGTATCTAGCGATGTGACAAAATTATATATCTTTGGGAAGAACCTGGCCGCTCGTCTTTCGCTGGGACAAGATTCGATGGTGAAAGTCATCTGTTTCAACTTTTGGTTGCGAAGCAGTTCTGCGCATGCTATAGACACTGAGCGTCTATCTATCTATCTATCTATCTATCTATCTATCTATCTATCTATCTATCTATCTATCTATCTGTTTGTCTGTCTGTCTGTCTGTCTGTCTGTCTGTCTGTTTGTCTGTCTATTTGTATGGCTGTCTGTCTGTCTAACCGTCTGTCTGTCCTACGTCTTGGTGCTCTCGCGATCACATATTTAACTTATAATAAAGCAAAATGAGCATTTGACGGTGTAATGGTTGAACGATTATGACTCGCGGTTGTTGACATTGATATTATTGTAATGAATTCAACAGAATAAATACCAAAGGTTAGTTTATTATGGGCGAATGTTTACCCTGAAAAATGGGTGCGGAAATCGAAGAGTCCGCTAGAGTGTTCGAAAGAAAACTGTTCATCCACTGCCTGGGCTTCTTCTTTTTGGCCGGTTCAATTCAAACTGACTCGTGCCCATGCATGAAAGGCATGAATGGCGCGGCCAAAAGCACGAGCGCGCACGGGACTGTGGACGCGAATCATGCATAATAATGGATAATGTATTCAGCCACAGTGGGATTAGGCCCCTGTCGAAATACGAATCATCCCGATGCAAGATAGAGGGAGGTGAACAAGAGAGTTTTTTCATTGTGTCACATACTAGGCTTTTATATGAACAGCGTGTGTGACTTACGCACTGTTTTGCCGTTTTGAACGGATGTGTACATCGGCGATAACTTCGTAGTCTAGGTCACTGATTCGTCGGTGAACGTAACACCGACAAAAGTATCGACGAAGGAGCTTTTCTGGTCGGCTATGACATCGTATCAGTCCTGGCATCGTATCCTCACATGCTTGCCTGGGTTGTACTGTCCTTTCTTGCGGTGCAGGTTGTAGTAGCTTGCATCCTTGTTCTTCTGATGATGTATTTGGTGTCATGCCAACTGGCATACTTTTTCAGCCCTTTGCACTTCAGATGGCTCAAAATAGTCGTTGTCTACTGGCCACGCGCCAACGAGTATTGTAGTGACAGCGCTGCCGTAGTCCAGCTGAAATGGTCTGACGTGGAAGGTCGCCTGCATGGCTGTATTTAGGCAAAGGTTGCGTAATGCATTCTTTGGTCTCACAATTTATGCTCAATGTCACCGTACATCTACAGCATGTAAGCGATGGCGCCGTTTAGGCATTCTGCAAACCCGTTAGCTTAAGGATGGTATGGAGTGGTCTTCCTTCGACTGGTGTTAGACATTTTCATTAAGGAATGCATCAAATTAACAGTGAACGCTGCTCCTCGATTGCAAATCACGATGACTGAGGCTCGATGAGAATATTACAATCTCTTCGCGTGCGTAATCAAATCTTTCCCGCTAAACATGTGCCACATACCCGTGGGCGAGCATGTACCACTGGTCATTGACGGTCATATCAACCCAGGATTGGCAAAAGTAGACACAAGTAATTTTAACAGATTAACCCTAATAAAAAGTGCGCATCAGCAGCGTTTACAGGATAAATGAAATAAATTCACAGCATATTCCAGGATGGAATACTGATGAGTGGAGTAAACCGTTCGTCCTTCTGCCCTTCCGTCCATTCATCGACTATACCAAATTGTCAACTATACAAAAACAACTAACGCCGTCTAGTGATAATTTTAGAACATATACACACAACCCCTATCTTCTTGCAATATATAAAGAAGAGGAGGCTACATACTACTATTACTACTACTACTACTACTACTACTACTACTACTACTACTACTACTACTACTACTACTACTACTACTACTACTACTACTACTACTACTACTACTACTACTACTACAGGAGGAATAACCGACAGCCTCAGCAGCTTCGCCTTAAGTATAAATGTGAGGGTCCAAGCAGGAATTGCACCACAGGGTTTAGCGTGGCACTCAAGTATTCTACCACAAAAGCAGGCCATGTTTCGGAACTCTTTCTGAAATAGACCCTAATGGTCATGAAACATAAACTGTGGTTGCACTGGTGTCAAACTAATTTTTTTAAACATTCTAAATGCACTGCTAGAATGCTGCTGCCAGATCGTGTTACAACTGCGTCAATTCCATATTGAGATAACTCCAATTGCAGTAATATCGATTGCAGTGGGTGAATTTCAATTACAATCATTTTGTGAAGTTCATGTAGCAATTTCCAGGGCTATCATCCTCACAAGGACCAGTGCTTTTCATATATATACCTCTTTTGGTGTTTTAATGTCCATATTGCCATCAGCATTGTTTAGCAACTGTAAACATTTGGTTATATAATACGCATGCGCCTGTTTAACGTGGGTCTGTGCATGCACTTGTGCATATCTTCAACCCACATCGTAAAGCTTTTAAAATGAACACATTTACAACATAGCCACCATATGGTATAAAGCTTGCATAACAATCATTTCTAAGGTACGTTGAATCTGCCTAACTTTTTTCTTCTCTCTAGGGGTACCAATCCTCTCTCACCCCCTTCGAAGTCCTACTGCCTAAAAATGGTTTTAAGTGGACACCAAAGACAGAGACATTGCCAGTGTGATGGTTAAAGAACGTTCGTCACTATGTTTGTTGATAGCGGACGAGAAAGGATTAACATGAACTTTTTATTTCTTGGCATGGGTGGAACGGCTGACGGCGCACGGATACGCTACCATGTGCAGCGCCGTTGAGTCGGACGTCGCGGCCAACCCAGCAGTCAGGGTCGCAACTCCGGAGGTCCAGGATCAGGCCACGGCTCACGAGGACCACACCCGGTAGGCCTCGCCCACGAACCTGCTCCCGGCCACTGCACCCAGGCAGAAGCCGTTCGGCAGGTCTAGGCCTTGGACCTTGAACAGACACACCGGAGCTCGACCTGGCCGACACGTACGGATCTCACGTCCAGCTCAGGAACGCTGCCAGGAACTCGTCCTCTCGAGCGGCGCACCGCTTCCTCTGCCTTCGTGGCCTCAATCCTCGAGCTCTCTTTTCCTCACGTTCCTTCTTCTTGGCCAGGGCACTGCCAGGTACCCTCGGGTGCACCCTGCAGCTCATGAGTTCATGGCCCTCGTCCGAGTCTGGCGCGTCGCTCGGCACCGCTCGGCAATCCTAGATTCAGCCAGCAACTCCCCTGACATCTGAATCCTCGGCCACCCTGAATCCTCGCCCGGCTCCGTGCTCCTCTGTGCGCACTCCCGCGTCTCGCCCGGCAGAACATCTCGCTCGTCCCTTGCCGAAGTGCGACGCTCTGGTGACACCAGTGCTTGATGGCATGGGTGCGGCCACGAAGCAGTCAACCCGCATCGGAGACGCGATGCTCCATGCGGGGCATGGCCAGCCCGTCCAGCGAAGAGCGTGCGCCGAGACGCGATGCTCGACGCAACCGTGACCATTAGCCAGGCCACGTTCATCGCTGTGTCGAACGGCTGACCGTGGAGACGCCTCGCCGAGATCCACGATGCCCTCGGCAAGGAAGAGAACAGCAGGCGAGGCCGTGCCCCGAGATGCAGTACTCGTGCCGGCAATGCCGCCCCAGCTGGTGGTTAGACGGCAGCAGCGTGGACGGCCGCGTTCCCTGGCCGGAACCTAACTCGCCTGCGTCCGACGCTTCGGCCCGCTGTCTCCCGTCTACCGCTGCTTCGGCTCTTTCCCAGCCACAAAGCCCACTGCCACGTGATGGTCGCCCATGGCCCAATCGTGGCACGCCACCTCTATGGGCCACCACAGGTCATCAGCTGATTCGCTGACACTCACGCGCACATTACACGCGCCTTGTCCCGCACTTCCGTCGTTGTCGTTTTCTTCACTCATCACAGCCAGCTTTCCACTCCTAACCTGTTTAAGCCTGCCTCCATGATCACCCTGGGTTTGACTAAGTGATGATGTGCGGAAGCGTTACGTTATGTGATGTAACGATGATGTAATGCCGTCACATGCTTTGCCGTAACGTGAAGTCTTTAAAATGTTCTCTAAAGTTAAGTCAATTCATTATGTGCATTTCCAGCAGCGCTCGCGTGGGCGCTGCTGGACCTCCCGGTCCACCAGCAGTTAATTTTCAATCTCAATGAGGAAGGTGAAGTTTTCGCTTTCGTAAATGCCGCTAGAGGTACTTTTTAAGAAACAAAAACGATCGGAGGAAGTGGCACATATCGAAGAAAGAAAAGGCGACGACGAAGTGATAGAAGAACGTTCTTTGCTTCCTGTGCTTCTGCAAATTAGGTTTTTCCAGCCGTGGAAAGCTATATTCAGTGTTGAGGACAACATCAGCTGTGACGCCTGACAGCAGAAAGCGGCGTGACGGTGCTAAACACCGACGTTTCAGCGTCACCGTGGCGGACGGAACCAGCCAGAATGTGCAAGCGTGGCAAGGGCCACCTTTACCACAGCGTGGCTTCGGAACCGACGAGCATGTGAATCAACCTGGTTCTACCATGGTTTCTTACATTAGGGCACCAACACTCGTTTTGGAGGCGATGAGGAAACCTGAGGACATGTCGAACGAAGTAAGCTCTACGAAAAAGGTGAGAGTGGAAGAACATACGGACAACATGCCCGAGGGGACATCGACCTACTCCTTTATTGATGAAGATATTGAATCTGATGAGGAAGCAGATCCTTTCACTCAAGTGACATATAAAAAGAGTAGATTTGGAGAAATTTCTGTGGTATTCCGACCAATAGAGGAAGAGAGAACCTTCTGGAAAGTAAACCCAAGCGTTGTAGCCTCGGAAATCGTTGCACTTGCTAAAAAGAAAGTGCGTTCTTTCCGAGTGAACAAAGATGCAAGTTTCTCAGTCACCGTGAGCTCTCTTGCTTCAGCCAAAAGCTTGTTGTCTTGTACGCAGGTGGCTGGCTTGCTGGTGAAGCCATTCATTCCGGAGTCTTACATGCGAAATGTAGGCAAAATCAGACATGTTCCTCTAGAGTACACAGAAGAACAACTTACAGAATATATAAGAAAGGCAGGGGTGATGTCGGCTAGACGCCAGACTCGTTATATACGTCAGGAAGATGGCACCGTAGCATCGCACCCACTGAAAAGTGTGATTTTACAATTCAGATATGACAGACCTCTTCCAGAGAAAGTATTCCTTGGATTTACAAGCCATCCAGTTGAGGAATATCTGGGCCCAGCAAGACGTTGCTATATTTGTCAGAGGTTCGGACATTTGGCAAAAAATTGCCGAGGAACAAGGCGCGGCAAAATATGCGCTGAAGACCACCACCACAAGGACTGCAAATCGATAACACAACCTAGGTGTGCCAATTGCAAGGGGCCCCACACTGCGTGGTTCTCTGGATGCCCACAGAACAAGGCGGCTTCTCTTCAATATCAACATGACATCATCTACGGTCGCACGCAACAGCATGATGTGCCTGAGCCCAACATGAACACCGTGAACCCAGCACGGCCTCCTCGACCGCAAGCACCTAAACGCCAGGACCATGTAATGACGTACGCGCAAGCTGCAAGAGGACAACGAAAGCAAGGAAAAAGTGCGGGGACATCAACAAGCCAGCAGCAAGCTCGACAAGAGTCTCAGCAGGGACCTCAAGAGAAAAGTAACCACGTGGTTAACATCTGAGAAAGCACTAGCACATCGCGTCCAGTAAGTGTAACGCAACCAGAAAACTTCTCTGTGTCGATAGCTCATATTGTCATACCACTGTTATTCTCGGCTTTAAAAGCCATACTAGCCGCGATCCCACAGGCTAACAACCTTCCTAAGGTCAAAGCCATCTTGTCGATGGAACAGGTAGTGTTACAATTAGCCGCAACAGTCACTGCGCATGCAAAACATGAATAATTGTTATCAAAAGGTCGCTATCTTCCAATGGAATGCGAATAGTATTCGCCCTAAGTGTGCAGACTTCAGAAAATTTGTGGCTCAGAGCTCCTTTCCAGGGTTATGTATTACAGAGGCCGGGGTAGACATCACTTTTCGGTTATCGAACTACGTTGTGTATATGTCCTCTAAGTTTTTACTAATGAAGACTTTTATTCGGTTCCCTGTGTCCCCGATCGTGAATACTGCTTTATGTCTCCTATCATTGTTACTGTTGAAGGCATATCTAAACTTATACACGGTCTAAAGCTTTCTACATCGTGTGGGGTTGACAATATTAATTCCAAGGTACTTAAAAACACATCCGCTTCCTCCAGTCAAATTTTATGCCACATTTTTCAACAGTCTTTATCTTCTGGTCAACTTCCCACTGACTAGAAGATAGCAAATGTTATTCCGATATTCAAGGATGGTAACAAACATACACCCGGTAACTACCGCCCCATTTCGCTAACTTGCATCTGTTGCAAGCTGCTTGAACACATCATCACCTCTCATATATACAGCCATCTTGAGTCAAACAACTTCTTCTTTCTAAATCAGCATGGTTTTCGGAAAGCGTTATCTTGTAATACTCACCTATTAGAATTTACATCTGATTTACAGAACGTCATGAATAGTAATAAAATTGTTGACTGAATCTTTTTAGACTATGCGAAAGCATTTGACAGAGTTGCCCATTGTCGCCTAATAGCTAAGCTGTCTGCACTAAAACTCGACTCATCAACATTATCTTGGCTTAGAAATTTTTTGTCCAATCGACAGCAGTTTACATCTGTCAATAACTTCAGCTCGTCTACTTCATTGTTTCATCAGGTGTGCCCCAGGGCAGTGTATTAGGCCCTCTTCTTTTTCTGATTTATATTAATGATTTTTCTTGTAACATTTCTTCCTCCATTCGTCTTTTCGCGGATGACTGCGTAGTGTACAGAACTCTTAACTCTGAAGAAGACCACGTACATTTACAAAAGGACCTCGACTTAATAAATCAGTGGTGTGACCGTTGGCAAATGACGCTTAACACATCTAAGTGCTGCGTACTTTCTTTCACCCGTAAGAAATTGGTTTTTAACTTTTCTTACTCTATCTGTTCAGCTGTAATTCCCCGTTCATCTACGTACAAATACCTTGGTGTTCATCTTTGTACTAATCTTGTCTGCTGTACTCACATCGACAAGATATGCGCGAAAGCAAACAGAACTGTGGGATTCTTGCGCCGGAATCTGCATCATTCCCTATCTACCATTCGGCAGCAGGCCTACCAAACGTTTGTACGTCCTCAGCTGGAATACGCTTCATCGATCTGGTCTCCGCATCAACAATATCTAATAGATAAACTGGAATCCATCCAAAATCGTGCAGCCCGCTTCATCACTTCAATGTATAACCGCCACTCCAGCATCACTCAAATCAAACGCGATATTGCCCTTACTAACTTGGATTCCCGCCGCTCTGTCAACCGTCTATGCCTCCTCCATAAGTACTACTACAAGTCGTGGACAAGTCGTCTATCGCTTGACATTCCTTCGCGTACATCTAGTCGACTTCATAATCATCTCAGTTTCAGACGCATCTTCGGCAACACACAGTCATTCAATAATTCTGCATTGCCACGCGTCATTGCAGTTTCGAATAGCCTTCCGGATGAAATTGTTTCTTTGAGAGATCCGGCCAAATTTCGTGAGCTACTGCAAATTTATATGTTCTCTTGATTTTGTATAAAGATGCTTTATTTTCTTTATTTTGTATTTTGCTGCATTTGCTTATAGTGTTTGTTCTTCTCCCTTTCATTGTACAATTTTCTTTGTTTTCTTCGATATATTTGTTTTTATGCTTTATGTATTGTGATTTTTCTGTAACCGCCCCTACTCAATGCTCCTCTGGGGCCTGTAGGGTAACATGAATAAATAGATAAATAAATAAATAAATAAATAAATAGATCTACAGGTCCGAGCAGAGCGATGGTATGTGTGAGAAAAGATCTGCCATCAGTACAGTTGAATGCTACATCATCAGATTATCCAGAATATGTAGCATGTGAGGTTAGATTCGGTCTAGTGAATATAACAGTAGTCAGCGTTTATCTCCAGCCTTCCACAAATATCTAGCTTTCTGCATTGACAGCACTTTTCCGGATGTACACGAAAGCTGTGATATATTGCGGAGATTTCAATGCTCACAATGTCATGTGGGGAAGTGCGTACTGCGATCGTCACGGAAAGGACCTACAATAAGCAATTCAAGATAGTTCATTATGCTTGTTAAATGACACTTCAGTGACGTTCCTACGGGGTTTCAATTACTCGAGTTGCCTAGACCTCACACTCTGCTCACATAATATTGCATCTGGGGCGTCATGGCGAACAGACATTGAAACAAGGGGTAGTGATCATTTACCTATCCTAATACAGCATCCAAAACTACGCTTTACTAAATATAGGCCCTCAGCAAAGATAACTAACTGGCAAGCATTTCGTTATCACATATCACATCAAGCTGATACTGTTACTGACACTGACAGCTTAGTCTCACTCATAGAAAACAAATTAAATCAGTGTTCCAAGTTCGTTAAAATTCCTGAAGGTTACGTTGGAGTAGACGCTGAATACGAAATACTTAGGGCCATTCGCCGCATAGCTGAAAGAAAATACAAACGCACGGGTCTACTTGAAGATTACCGCGACTGTCAAAGAACGCATAACCGCATGAGACGACAACTGGATAGACTAGGAAAAAAGCGCTGGCGGGAATTCTGCACTTCGCTAACGCCATTCACACCCGAGTCAAAATTATGGAATGTTCTACGCTCTTTAAGTGGGACAGTAACACATCAACAACCATTTAGAGCCTTAGCTTTAGTGAAGAATGTACCGGAAACAACCCTTGCGGACGAATTTTTTTAGCATATACACGACCTAGTGCAGCGGGGCACACGCCTGAATACATTAGGTCTGTTGGGGATATTAAAGCATTGATTACTTTTACTCTCATTACACATCATGATGACCTAGATCATCTGTTTTCACTGCAAGAATTAAATAATGCTCTTGCAGTGTGCCGACAGAGGACATCAGCTGGTCCTGATGGGATAACATATGCAGCATTAAAAAAACCTGGGTCCTGTGGCCACATATACTTTGTTGAAGATATTTAATAATGCATGGACATCAGAGGACCTTCCACCCTCCTGGAAAGTTGCAAGGGTGGTCCCAATTCTCAAATCCGGAAAAACGCCTTTATCCATAGATTCTTTCCGTCCTGTCAGCCTGACTAGCTGTCTTTGTAAACTTATTTAAAAGATGATAGACGCTAGAGTTCAGTGGTGGGTGGAATGTACGAACGTGCTTCCAGAAAATATGGCAGGCTTTCGTAAATGCCACTGCACCATGGATGCCAGTCTAGACATTGTAACTTATGTAGACCATGAGAGGAGCTGTGGAAGATTCGTCATTGCAGTATTTTTAGATATAAAGCGAGCATTTGACACAACCAGCCACGCTCATGTACTACACGGTTTACTTCAGTTGGGAATAGTAGGCAGGACACTAAAATGGATAGCAGAATTTCGAAGAGACAAGAAAATCTTCATTGACCCGGCTTACGGTAAAAGTAAAGAGCATAAAGTTAGTCAAGGAGTCCCACAGGGTAGCGTACTAAGCCCATTTTTATTTGATTGCGTTATGGCTGAAATATCCCATATCTTACCTACTAGTTTGAATTATTCCATATATGCAGACGATCTGTGCATTTGGGCACCAGACACGAGCATTCATGCAGTTGAGCAAAAACTTCAGGGTGGGCTGACAATTATCAATGGCTTTTTTAAGAGCAGAGGCATGATTCTTTCCCATGAGAAAACATCTGTACTTCCGTTCACAAGGATATGCCTTAAGAAATTCAAACTTCAGATAGACTCTCAGTGCTTAAAACTTGTGCGGCAGCACAAATTTTTAGGGGTTATTTTAGACAGACGTCTGTCTTGGGCACCACAAATAAAATCATTAGAGCACAAAGTCAACTCCCTAATCAATATATTACGGCGACTGACCGGAGTGAGATGGGGTAGTTCAAGTTCTTATTTATTGCGTGTACATTCAGCAATAATTCGACAAAGAATAGCTTACTCTGCCCCGGTTTTACATGAGATATCACGCAACTTAGAGGAGAGGGTTCAAAAATTGTTGGCCAGAAGCCTTCGTATATGTCTTGGTGTACCGCGAGCGTCTGCCAGTGCTTTAGTAATTGCGAAGTCTCGTCAACCGACTTTCCATGCTATAAGATTTACGGCAACTTGCCGGCATTATCTTCGGTTGGCAACTCAACACGCTGATCATCCCCTATACCGAGCTATTCAGGAGAGATCAGCTGCAAGAATGCATAAAAATATACTAGAATTCAAGAGTTTACTGCCTACGCACGAATACTGGCCTCCATGTGCATCCCGCCCACCATGGCGACTCTCTATCCCAGATATTACAACTTCGATTCCGGGAATAAACTACAAGAACAATCTGCCCATAATCGTAATAAAGCAATTAACTTGAACACACCTTTATACTAACTATGAAGACTATACTCACGTGTACACCGACCAAGCGAGAAAAGCTTTTAAACTCAGCCATTTCACAACATCCACAACGGCAGAACTCTATGCAATACTCTGTGCTTTACGCTTCATATGTTTACAGCCAGGTCCACTTCGATAGGTAGTTATCAGTGGCTCACAGTCCTCATTAGCTTCTTTAAAACGAATCAGCTTGGGAAACAAAGCTAGTGAGCTCGCATATGAAATACAGAGGACGTACGCTATAGCAAAAGATTTAAACCACACTCTAATGTTCCAGTGGGTGCCAAGCCTCTGTGGAATCACAGGAAACGACATAGCTGATCACATTGCACGTGCAACACATGAAGAAAATAATATATCACTGCTACCTCTATCGATGAGCGATGCATGTTGTCTAATAAATAAGATGAACTGTCAACTGTCTAAGGAAACCTGGTTCGAAAATGGTGCGCAAAACTCTCTGTTGTATAACGTTTATCCTGGTATAGAATTGAATATTTCGTTAAAGGTTAGCCGATCGGCAGAAACAGTCATCCATAGGCTTCGACTTGGTACAGCCTACAAGAAGGCTTTCCTGTATAGAATAATGAGAGCTGGCCGTCCCACCTGCTCATGTGGAGAAGCTCAAGAAGACGTGGAGCATATTCTTCTGCATTTTAAAAATCATGACGTATCTTGAAAGAACCTTTTTCAAAAACTCAATTCTTTGGATAAGTGACCTCCATCAATTGCAAACATCTTGGGTCCATGGCCAAAAGGAAAGCTACAAGCCACTGCAGCACGTGCAGTCGTTCACTTTCTGGAGGAATCAGAAAGAGCTCTAAAGTACTAAACAAAAAACAAATGTTAACCGCGGTATGTTTCAAAACAGTATTTTCCTGCTTCACTGCGATATTTTTGGGGAAACCTTTTCTGAAAACATGTCAGTATATAAGCGACAAGGTCACCTTGGACGTTTTATTGAACTTTCACGTATTTGTATGAACACTTAAATTGGCGTGATTACTTGTGTGGATTCTTTTGTTTTGATTTTTTACAAACTCAGTGTGGTGCGGACACAGTTCTACGCAGTGTGGACTCATTTCAGTGTGGTGTGGACACTCAGTGTAGAAAAACGTCAACTCATTGTGTCAGTGTTGTGCTATGTACATATGTATAGCCTTGTGTTTGCTACTAAATGTACGATTTTGACTTTTGTGCAAGAGAAGAGGAGTAGCCGGCACCACGCATTGGCACCAACCTCTCCTTACATACTTTTAATAAAAAAAAGAAAGACTGTGTCAGCTGCATTGTTTATAAGCCTTGTGGGGATGAGTCATGCAATGTACACCAGTGTTTAAAAAAGGAGAATATTAACTATCTTTACTCCTTTACTGTCCCCCGGTCCACAAACGCCCCATCTATTTGCAGATATGTTTCAGAAGTACTGCTTGAATTAGTATGATTTACAATATAGATGCCTGTTTGTTCCCCCGGTTTTAGATGACATACCTGACCACGTCGGTGAACTTTGCACAGTATTCGAACACCACTGGTAAGACAGTGTTTTTGTGAGTAAAGAACCACTCTTTATGGCACAGTATGCAGTAATTATAGTACGCACTCATCACATTTTTCGCGCTTGAGCGTTAAAAGGAAGCTGAAGAACTTTCAAAATTTACTTTGAAGCGTGTAAGATCTCTGCTGATTTCAAAAACCTGACGTGACAGTTCTCGCAGGGGGCAACAATAAGAACGTCTGGGTAAAAACAGAGAATACAGGGACCGTGTTTCTTCAGACGCTAAGGGAACGTAGTGACGTCATGCTTGGTATGCCGTATCATCTGCAACAGACGCACTGCTGAAGCGTGGCCTCCTCGATTAGTTCCGGCAAAGGGCACGTCGTGAGTTAGCCACGGAGGCCATGGTTGAAAATACTAGAGACACTCGCTCACGTAGCGCTGGGAACACAGAGCTCCTTTTTTTGTGCTGCTAACAAATTCATCGAGGTAAAGGGTGAAAGTGCGTCGACTTGGTTTCGCCGTCGTTTTAGAGCCTCTGTTGCACGTCTCATCAAATTGTTAAATCTGTGAAGTTCACTGCACTACCATACCTACTCTGTCCCAGGAGGCTACATCTTCACGTGGCTGAGTGAAAGTTATGCTCAGTAAACACTCCTAGTGAGTAATTGATTCTTGAAGGAAAGAAAAAATGAACTAATTTCTGTATGTGTTATCGGCGACACGGCTAAGCTCCTTCAGGGGGATGGTGTAAGCAGAAAAATCAGAAAATCGAGAGAAGAGATGCGAAAGATAGGGGCAGGGTCGAAGGAGTCCTAAGACTGGTCACCATCCGGCGAGAGCTACATGACGTCATGAGACTGCTGACTCGGGCCGATCAGCGATGCTGGCGTCAGAGATCGTGGACGTCACAACACAATCCACGAAGCGAGTCTCTAGTGAGTGGCCGAGTGATACGTGAGAATTAGGAATGACTTCGCGAGAAAAACCAAAGACGACGTAAGTTTCCATGCCCACATTTTCGGAGTGCTGACAGAGGCGGGGCAACACCTGCTTTTCTTTCGCATGTTGTAATTCTCTTGCTGCAGAAACCACAGCAATTATATTAGTATAATCGACAATATTATCGCTCATTGTTAACGACAAAGTTTTAGTGAATTCCTAATCTTTTTGTAGTTTTCCTTTAATGATGAACCATGACGACAACTTGGATGAAATCCGAATCCTGGAGGCTGCATTTTGAGTAGAAGCGAAATTGCTTGCGGCATTTTTGCTGGTACTCAGGGGCGTGTTAGAGAACCCTAGTAGGTTTAAATGCCCGGTGCACTCTACAACGGCATCTTCAGTAATCATATAGTGGTACTGTGACGTTGATCCCGAAAAATTATAATTGATCTTACGGCTCCCAACGCCCAACATCTGGAACCGATACGACCACATAAAATCCTGGGAAGCCGAAATTCTGCTCACCCCCTAAACCATTGTCGAAAGCGGCAAATTGTGGTTCCCAGACACATGTTAATTTACATGGTAAACGAAGACTTCTCGGCCATTGTGATTTGAGTGCACAATTGAGCACCATAACGATTCGCGGTAAAAAGGCACACCTAATATAATTTTCAAGTAACGTTGTGTGGAATTTCGCCAATTACCAGATCAATTCGGAAGGTTCTCCCGGATAATAGGGCTACCGAATAAAATCTGAATTTACGGAATCTTCGCATAAAACTACACAAGGTTTTTAGCTCCGAAGAAGAGCGGATGGTTAAAAAGCGCGTGTACGGTTTTCGAAAAGGTAATAACTATGTTGTTTTTAACATGAAACCACAAGGTGGTAGTTTTCGCGTAGTTGCAATTTGTAATTGCTTGTATGCCTCACCTAAACAATGTTTCGCAGGGGAGCATAGGACTGAGACAGCAGGAAGATGATATATCTGGAGATAAAACAGAAAGCAAGCTTCAAGATGGGGTTATATGCGAAACTCTGGACCCCTTGAGCACCCATTCTAATTCGTTCTTGAGTCATGTGGCATTTTGCTCCTAACACGGTTAGCGCTTGCGAGTAAGTATTTATCACAAACGCCAAGCTCGTGAGTACGCTGAGGTATTAGTGCACTGCTATTGGGCCTTGCTCCCACTTTTAAGTTTTTTTTATGCTGGAGGAGTTGAAGATTGCCTAAATAAATCTCGCTTGCTTTAAATCCTCAAGTGTTTACTAAAATAAACGGTTCTCGATGGTGTAGCATGTCAGGTAAAAGAGCATTGCTAGCTCCACCTGCTGGTTTGTTGTGCTAGCAAACAAAATTTCCTCTCGTTTGAATTCAAACATCTACAGATGAATTTCCAATTGTGAGAAAGAAGTACTTTCATGATACACTGCCTTTGCCAAATAGTACTACGATTTTCACAGCTTTTGCAGCGCATGTCTTGTGATGTTTATAGTTCGTAGAAGATATAAGGGTAGAAAAAACGACAACCAGCCGTACTAGTGTATCTGTGTCCTCACACTGAATAAAATCATAACTGCACCTAGATTTCAGTCACTAATGTTATCTCGTACCACCGATACTCTCCAAGTAGAACTTTTAGAATAACGTGTCTTTTTTTCTACAGCACTGAGATATCCTAGTGTGACATGCAATTAATTGAAAGGCTACAATTTGCGCATTTAAAAATATTATCCCCAATATTTGGCTCTATAGATATATTACCACTGCATTCTCATTCAGCGTTCGGTCTGCTCATACACTATATAATCTGTCTGAGTGAGAGCTGTATTTTTATGGCGCTTTAGACCAGCTCAGACTGAGTTATATGGAGATCTGTACTCAAATGTAGGAGCAAGTCAGGAAAGACAGACGTTAGCCATGGTAACACAGTCAGTTGCTGACATGAATAGCAATAAATGAAACGTCTCCAGACCTTTTATTTTGAATTCGCGTGCAGGTTGCACTCTTTCCAAAAGAAACAGAGCTTTTATGATTGCCGCTTTTATTAAAAGAATTGTTTCTTCTGCATAAAAAGGTTGCCTGATGTAAAATATTTACGGATGAAGTCCTCGTATAAGCTTTCAGTATGAAAACTAACGAAAACTCACTGCTGAATTACGGAGTGAATAACAATGAATGATGAATGGGCTGAAGCGCTGGAGGGTTTTTTTGCTAAGCCGTGAACCATTCGCGAATATCACTCGCTACACGATAAATGATGTGACAAATACTGTATATATTGTCACGGGCTAAGTAGATGCCTGAGGATGACGACGACGAAGTGCTGAGACGAACGTGCTCGGACTGCAGCAGCATTGTACACATTTGCTCGCCAGTATATTCATCGTGTATAGTTTATTCCCCGTAAGATCATTGGTGGAGGTGCGGGGTAGTCACGAACTGCTCGGACTTTCGCAGGGTCTGGTTGAACGCCCGCATCGTCAACAAGATGGCCGAGTACGCAGATTTTGCGTTGCCCAAAGCGACATTTGGACGAGTTAAGTTGCAAGTTTGCACGTGGGAAAGCATCAAGCACTGTGGACAGACGGGTAACACGGTCATGGAAAGTAGTCGAAAAAACAATAACGTCGTCAAGATAGCAGAGGCAGATGGTCCGCTTCATGCCTCGAAGGAGAGAGTCCACCATGGGCTCAAAAGTCGCGGGGGCATTGCATAATTCAAAAGGCATCATCTTGAACTGAAAGTCCATCAGGAGTCGCGAAGGCCGTCTTCTCTCTGTCTTTGTCGTCCATAGCGATCTGCCAGTAGCCTGAGCGAAGGTCTATTGAAGAGAAATATTTGGCACCGTGTAAGCAATCTAGTGCATCATCTATGCGCGGTACGGGATAGATGATCCCCACACCCCGCTCAGCCAAGGACGTCCGAAGTTTTCTGGGACTGTGCTCCTATTTTTGTCGTTTTGTCGAGAAGTTTGCTAAAGTAGCCCGTCCTCTAACCTGCCTCCTCAAAACGGATGTCGCATTCACCTGGGGCCAACAGCAAGCAAACGCCTTCTCGTCGCTAGTGGACATTCTCACCAATCCACCAGTCCTAGCGCACGTCGACCCATCTGCCGCCACGGAGCTTCGTACTACGCCAGTGGCCACGGCATAGGCGCACTGCTGGCGCAGCGGCAACAAGGAATGCACCGCGTCGTCGCGTACGCAAGCCGACTGTTGTCGCGCTCGGAACAAAATTATTCAATCACAGAAGACGAGTGCTTAGCTCTCGTCTGGGCCATTGCGAAATTCCGACCGTACCTGTATGGCCGACCATTCTCAGTTATTACGGACCACCATGCGCTTTGCTGGCTCTCCTCACTCAAGGACCCTACGGGACGCCTTGGTCGCTGGGCGCTGCGCTTACAAGAGTCCAATTTTTCCGTATCCTATAAATCCGGACAACTTCACAGGGATGCCGACTGCTTGTCCCGTTACCCAGTCGATCCCCCTGACATGATGGAAGATGGACAAGAGGCCCTGGTTCTTTCAATTACCGACTTCACCGACATAGCTGCTGAACAACGCCGCGACCCCTCTTTTCGTGCTATTATCAGTGGTCTGCACTCTCCCCACCCTGACCACTCCTTACAACTGTTCGTTCTTCACAACGACATATTGCACCGCTACAACGCCCGCCCAGATGGTGCTGAGCTTTTACTCGTTCCTGCGCATCTTCGCTCAGACGTTTTGGCCCAGCTCCATGATGCCCCCTCGACTGATCACCTAGGGGTGTCACGCACGTATGACCGCGTTCGCCGCCGATTCTTTTGACCTGGCCTCTACCGTTCTGTGCGACAGTACGTTGCGGCATGCGACCTCTGCGAGTGCCACAAGACAACTGCTCTGGGACCTGCTGGTACTCTGCAGCCCATTGAAGTACCAGATCAGCCATTTTTCCGAGTCGGCCTCGATCTTCTAGGACCTATTCCCGTGTCGGCCACCGGTAATAAGTGGGTTGCTATTGCTACCGACTACCCAACGCGGTATGCCATTGCACGTGCCTTCCCCACCAGCTGCGCTACTGATGTAGCCGATGTCCTTCTTCATGACACCATTCTGCGTCATGGTGCTCCTCGTCAGTTGATCACCGACCGCGGCCGCTGTTTTCTATCTAAAGTAGTCGACGAGCTCCTGCAATCCGGCTCTAGCCACCACAAGTTCACGACATCGTACCACCCACAAACCAACGGCCTCACGGAACGCCTCAACCATACCCTGACGAAAATGTTAGTGATGTGCGTCTCCAAGGATCACAAAGATTGGGACATCCAATTACCTTTCGTTACCTTCGCATACAACAGTTCACGTCATGATACAGCTGCATTTTCACCTTTTTACCTACTGTTTTGTTATGACCCGCCTTTGCTCATGGACACCATCCTCCAATCTCACGCCCCCTCATTGACTGCTTATGCTCATGATGCCCTGGCCCGAGCTGATATCACCCGCCAAGTCGCCCGGGATCGGTTATGTGCCTCGCAGCTTAACCAAAAGAGTGCTTACCATCGCCGGCACCGCGACGTACAGTACTCTCCGGGGTCGCTCATCTTGCTGTGATTACCATCACGTCATGTGGGTCTCTGCGAAAAACTAATGCCCCGTTACGTTGGCCCCTACCGCGTCATACGCAAGGTCACCAGCGTCACCTATGAGATAGCTCCGCTCCATACCACGTCAGTACCAGCTTCAGTCCCGACCGATATAGTGCACGTCTCACGGCTTAAACCATACTACTCACGCCCCGAGAATTCATCGCACCGGGACGATGCTTCTGCCGCCAGCGGGTAATGTCACGGGCTAAATAGATGCCTGAGGATGACGACGACGAAGTGCTGAGACGAACCTGGTCGGACTGCAGCAGCGTTGTACGCATTTGCTCGCCAGTATATTCATCGTGTATACTTTATTCCCCGTAACAATACTTATACGACAAATTTTATTCACGTAAGTGGTAGCTATACGTCGCATCCGTTCCCCCTTCATTAGAATGCTTTTATGGTTGGTGAACAGACCCATGCATTTAGGAGCTTCGACCCCATATTGCCCTCCAATAGTGTTAAACACCAATCTCCGCTTACAAACCGGATGTTTCAGATTATGCGTTTGACCACCTCATTAAGCACAGGTGCTACAATGCTTCACATCTTTATTCACAATTGCCTTGTCAAAGCGAAACGCACTTCAAATTTATGGGAGTGGCTGTAAAATTCTGAATGTCTGGCAGAGGTATCTATCGGGAATCGTGGCTGCGTTCACAGCAGATAATGCCCACATTAACTCAATCCCCACTTCCCTTGAGTACTGTATGCAGATGTGACAACCATACACTACATGAAGGACAAACAATACCACTTTTCAGCTTGTGTTCAAAATTGTTTTGGCTATGGTTAGTTTCTTTGGTACCAGGCGACGAGGGTTCCGTCACAGCGTGCCTATCATGATTGCAAAGGACTCGATGCAGGAAACCAAGCCAGAAACTTTAGATCCAAAAGCGCATTCTAGTATATGCTTTTTTGACATGTTGACCAGGATGCCGTAGTGTGCCGAAAAGTTGGCACCAAAGATTGCATTACTGACAAAAGCCCAATTTTCACCTCTATTTTGCTGCAATTCACAGCTTTCCATTGTTGCTGCAAGTCACAGCTTGCAATAGCATGATCGGCCCGCAGTATTTGTCTGTGCTACAAGTGTGTACTACACCACTTTGTTGACTAAAACCGAAATCTGCAAATGGTGTCTTAAAACAAACAAAAAAAACAGGCGACTGGAAAACAGGTGAGTCACACGGCGCCGTAAATGGCAGCCACGTGGCAGTGTGCAACGTCACGCAGATTCTCCAAACCTTTGGTGGTAGCAGCAGAGCAGCTGAGACTACACAAAATGGCTCGCTCTAGGCAGATGACGGAAGAGCGCTAGTGCATTAGGTCGAGATCAGCTGCAGCATTGTTCGTGTCTAAAGTTTCTCACTGAAGTGTCGTAAGCCTTTGGGCTGTGGTTGCTGGCTATAAGAAATGTGAGTCGCTGAATGTCAGCGCAAAGGTCAATAGTGTCAACTTGCTTTTACGAGGGAGTATTCGGACTTTATTCCCGACTGGCAGGCAACGTTGCGACGAGGTTACCAGATTTGCAACTATCAAGAATTTTATCAGGTTTGAATAGCTAAAAAGGAGCTATTTCATACACCTTGTCGGAGAGGGCAGCCAAAGAGGACAGAGTCAGCACTGACTTCACTACCCTTCGTGAGATAGCCAGTGGTAACAATGAAAACCTCTACTGCGTGACACAAAAGTGACTTCACGTGACCCATTGGCCCTTTATGAGATGGCGTTTAAAAAACGGAATGGATTGCATGAGGACCGGTGACGAACTTGTGATGATCTTCCGTGCTTGAGAGATCGTGGACATCGGAAAACAGCGCGAGATGTTAGTGTACTGCACCGCCACCAAAACATAGCTTTAGTGTGTGCCAACGTGATGTGGAGCTCTAGGAGACTGGAAGACGGAGCGTCATGGCACATAAATAGCACTTATTATCACATGGCTATCAGGAGAACATGTAGACATGTCCATGGCGGAAATGCTGTAGGCCCGTGTGCCAAGTTTCGGGCGCACGTTAAAAAACCGTAGGTGGTCAAAGTTTCCGGAGCCCTCCACTACAGCGTCTCTCGTAATCTAATGGTGGTTTTCGGACGCTAAACCCCACAAATCAATGAACGTAGACATGTCCCTTTCAGTACTGGATACAACGGATGCAACGGATGCAAGACAAGCACAAGACTTTCAGGCGAACCTTGGCAGCCTTTTTTGTTATGGGATATTCATCAAGCCATATTCACGATAGTCTTGCAGCTAGGTAATAACAATAGTGCAAATCAGTGTCGGTGTGATAGATCCCAAAACATCTATATGATTATGAATGTAGTTGTATGAATGTAGGTCTATGTACACGCGCCTCAAACTTTCTAAGCTATTTCCGGAATTCGGATGCTGCGGCTGGTATTCGACCCCGCGACCTTCGTAGTTTTGGCCCAGCAGTATAAAGACTGGACCACTGTGACCGGAAGATTGAACGAGCGAAACGAAATAATTTATAATGAAGTTTAACGTCCTCAATCCCTGTAATGATATTGAGATTAGGACTGCACGTTAGTTCGGCCAACCATTAACGTCATCTTTTCTTGAGACAAGGAGAATGAGGAGGATGTAAGTTTATTTGCAGAAAGGCAGAGAGGTTGGCCGGAGCGATAGCTTTCTCGAGACAAGATATGTAAGCCAGTGTCTATGTCAATTTGAATTGGTTTCATTGTGTTCTTTTTTTTCTAATCAGTCCCGGGTACAGTAAGCTAGCTGCAACCTAGTAAGTTCGAAAGTTCTTAAGTAAAAATGTATACCTGTAATGCCTGTTATAATATCATTCGTGCTTTTTTTCTTCAAAGCTGACTTGTGCATTTTCCAGGCACAACGCGTTGCACCGGTCACTAGCCACTTAAGGCTACTGGTCAAAATATTATTTGTATTTGTATTCTTTCTAATGTTCCTTTGATCACCTGAGGGCCTAGCGCCGAGGTGGTGGGGTCGGCGTTCCAGGTTCCAAGCGTCGGCTCCTAGAGCGTCTGCGGAGACACTATGACAATGGAAGTGACTGTTAATGGTAGACATGGCGATCAAAAAGAATTGCAAAGCTCGGACTGGGTGACGAAAACGTCGAAACGTGTGGCGGAACTCCAGGAGAGTCAACAACGAGAACGCGATGGCGCCACTACGGTGGCGTCTACCAGCAGTGGATGCGAAAAAGAAGGCAGGACGATGCCGGTCGGCTTCGATAGCGACAAGCATGGTGTAAGCGGGAGACCCTCATATAAAGCGGCGGAAAAAAAGCTCGCGCATCGGTCAGTAGCGTCAAATCTACCGCGCGGATCACAAGGTTATTATCAGGCCCAAAGAAGAACTGACGCTCACCAGACGCTCGGCACCTGTGATTGGTGGAGCAGTAAGGATGGCAGCAGGCATTCCATGGCAGAAAGGTCGGGAGGAGGACAGGATCGTTGTCAACGACAAGCAAGGAACATTGATATACAGCACGTCCAGGGAGGATGATGCCAAAAAAATGTTTGACCAGAAAGTCATAAAGCTCGACGGCAAGGATTACGAGGTGAAGACATATATGGCTGCGCCTGAAAGCTGTAGCAAAGGAGTGGTGCGTGGACTTGATATCAGACTCTCTGAGAGGGAATTGGAACTGGCTTTCTCACACTAAGAGAATCGTCCTATTCTTGGTATGCGAAAGATGAGCAACTCCACTTCGGTAATCATCGCCTTTGTTGACGACTATGTGCCGAGATGGATGATCTGCTTTGGGACGCCGATGAAATCTTTGCTCTACAAGAAGAGATATGAAGTGTGTTACAGGTGTGGGGATCTGGGACATCAATCCGACGTATGTGACAGCTTGCACGAAAAGTTCAGAGGTTGGGGGGTGGCCTCCTCTCTCAAGGACCATGATTGTACGCCGAGGTGCTGCCTGTGTGGCAAGGAGCACGTGACCTGAGAAAAAAGGTGCAAAGAACTTTTTCGGACTCCTTATATAGTGAAGAAGCGACAGTGGAAAATGAAGCTTGAAGAAGCGCGGGAGCAAGGAGAACGACGCAAGGCCGAAGAGGACACGCAGTGGCACAGCAGGACAGACGGGGTTCAAGATCGTTCGAGGCGCAAATCCAAGCATCGCAGTAGATTGAAAGGGCGCTCGGAATCCTTCCCTCGATTGCCACCACTGGAGGAGCCGAGAGTTTCTCACAAGGAACCCCATGATGGTGGTGATTGTGCCCAGAAGAAGCCAAAACCCACAGGACCACACGTGGGTTGCGTAACTAAGGTCTCCCAGGGTGCATACCTCTAGATGTATAATGCTCTTAAAGAGCAAAACAGGATATTACGGGAGCAAAATGCGGAATTACGCAAACAGCTTGATGATATTAAGGCTCATCTAACTAGTAAACCAGGGCAGGCGCTGGAAACACCTCAGGTAGCAAAACAACCGCCTTTAAAGAAGAAGATGGCTAAAGAAACCGAAATTGAAGAAAATCACGGAGCGAGACTTGAAGCGCTTGAGGTGGAAGCAAAGTCATTACAAGGTATGCTCCAAGCTATACTAGGACAGATGAAAGAAGTAGGCAATGCTATTGAGCAAGTTAAGGATGAATTTGCTAGCAGGGACCGACAGATGGAATGGCTATGACAAGCGCTCAAGCTAAACCATGATGGCTGTGCACCCTTGCAGTAATATGATTTGGCAGTGCAACTGTAGGGATTTCTCGCGCAAACGTGCGGTTTTACCATCTTTTCTTACAAACGCCGATCGACCGGAGGTTATTGCGATACAGGAGTGGGGGGAAAATACAAAATTAGCAGGTTACAAATCTTCTGGCGGGTCGCGTAATGGTACCCAAGTTACGACCTTTGTAAAGAGAAACATTACGACATTGCAGCACGACTCGGGGAATTCGCAGATCGATCATGTTTTAGTCAAAGTCGTGCCTAGCAAGCGCAAAGACAAGAGTCTTTTTGTCCTGAATGTGTATAGTTTCACCAGGCAGCGCAAAATCAACTTTGGTGATCTTTTCACGAAAACAAAGGTTATTTCAGCAAACGGTCTACTATTGATTTTGGGCGACTTTAATGCACATTATATGGCATGGGGTTATAAATTCTCCCAAGTTAAGGGCAGAAATTTGTGGAACAAAATTCAACAACATGAGCTGATACTTATAACGGACCCAATGCAGCCAACGAGGAAAGAAAATAGCGTATCTCAAGACACGACGCCACATCTTACCCTAGTCAGCAGTGCCACCGCCGCCACGTGGTGCAATACCGGAGAAGACGGAAGACCTAGGTAGTGATCATAGAGTTTTAGAGATTATCGTTGCCAATGGCCCGCTGGTGATCAATAAGAGAAAAGTTAAAACTACAGATTGGGTGACCTTTAGAAATATCAGGTTGGAACAGAACACCATAAATGATATTAATGATTGGAGTAAAGGGGTGACCCATTCGGTTCAGGACGCTACCGAAGAGATTCACGCTGGCGATGAGGAAGTTGTGAATAGACATCTTGTAAGCATGTGGAAGAAAAAGAAAAACTTAGAGCGAAAAATAAGTCAGAAAAGAGGAGACAGGAATCTCCGAAAGGAAGTTGCTGCACTGAATAGAGAGATCGAAGATTATGCATTGGAACTTACCAAGCAAAAGTGGGACAGTATCTGTGATCAGATGGATAGAAAGATAGCAGTGCTAAACCATGGCAGCTGCTACGGCATCTATTAGACCCAGAGAAAACCAAGTCGGAGGCCCGACAGCAACTTCAAAAGCTTGTGTATAAATATGAAGGTCAGACGACGAATTATTAACGGAGGTTAGCAATTGATACCTCAGCTGCGCAGAATCTCAAAAGAGCCCTGACTACGCTGGTTCGGAAAACCCGTACCTAGACATTTCCATCACGGTTGGAGAAGTCAGGGCTGAAATTAACCGACTTAAAACAAAAACGGCTGGTGGTCCAGACAAAATCAACAACAGTATGCTCAGGAATCTTGATGACGGCTCCATTCTTCAACTTGCAGCTATATGCAAGAATGCTGGGACAAGGGAGAAATACCGCAAGCTTGGAAAACGGCCACTGTGGTCTTCATTCCTAAGCCAGGGAAAAAGCTCAGTCTTGAACATCTCAGACCCATTTCCATCACATCTTGTGTAGAAAAATTGATGGAGCACGTCATCCAAACAAGACTGACTAGGTTCATCGAAGATGAAAACCTGTACCCTGATACTATGATAGGCTTCAGATCCCACCTATCGACGTGCGATATTATGATACAGCTAAAAGAGGAGACAATAGACAAAAAGACTGTTGACACCAAAGTAATTGTGGGTCTGGACGTCTCCAAGGTGTTGGACAATGCCAAACATGAAGCCTTGCTTAAGAACCTATGTGCGCTAAACGTAGGCATCAAGACATACAACTGCGTGAGGGGCTTTCTCTCAAATCGTACAGCCACTATCAGCATGGGAGAGGCAGTCGCTCGAAAACATTAAATTGGGGAATAAAAGGACGCCACAAGGGTCTGTACTCTATCCGACTCTTTTAATATAGCGATGATTGGACTTCCTGAGAAGCTGTAAGGAATCAAAAATCTGCATCACACAATATACGCAGACAATGTGACGCTGTGGATAAACAGGGGTAGTGACGGACATATTGAAACCACACTTCAGGTGGCTATAGATACTATCGAACAATATCTCGAACCACTAGGGTTAAAATGCTCGGCAGAAAAATCAGAGGATCTTTTTCTACATCGCAAAAAAGGAAAAAAATCCCTCGGAAGGGGCTGTGACATCGCTTTACGAGTGAATTGTAATGCTATTCCTACTGTAGACAGTATTAAAATTCTAGGGATGCGCATACAAACAAATGGAGAAAAACACTGAAACTATCCGGAGACTCGAAGCTAGTGCGAACCAGACGTGCCGCGTGCCTAAGCGCATTTCTCACAAGAATGCGGGGATGAAGGAAGCCAATCTTTTAAGATTAGTTCAAGCTTTCGTGATAAGCCGTGTTTTATACGTTGCCCCTTATCTTAAGTTAAGTAGAGCAGAAAATCGCCTACGTAATAATCCTTTTCCTACTACGCTCAATCTTCTTTGTGTATATCAGGAGATAGAAGTAAAATAAATTGTACAAGTAATATAAACCTATACCTCTTCAACCGTATTCCATTGGGTCTTTACAATGCTCCTGCAACATCTCAGTGATTACGAACCAAGGTCCTGAAAATAAAAAGGAATCACTGGCTTTGGTGTCTAACGACATTTTTCGTGATGCTGCTATGGTACCGAGAGCCTAGTGGTGTTTGGGACTAGCCTTGCATGCTTTTTCAGGAATAACCTTGCGAGAGCTTTGAAAATATTTCTTCGGTTTCTGCCAAGTCATCTATTAAGGTCGTGTAGATAGTGTGAAAGACATCTCTTCTAATTCTACTCAGCTCCAAGCCATAGCCGGTATTCCTGCTTGCACCATAGTCAAGTATTTTCAAAGTAATTAAGGTTGTCTAAAAAACCTAGGACTGCATGCCAAGTTTGAGTTTTCATGAGTCAACGCTGAACAAGTTTTTAAATAAAGACGCTCACCTGAAATAACGTCCAAACCAATATCCTCCATTCGTCAACATGAAGAGTGCCATAGCGAAACAGCTGATGCTCACGCACCGTATGAAAAATGCTCCAGTGTTCTTCAACGGTCGCTTAAAGAAACTTGTTTTTTATCAAGCGGCCGTCGTTCTTCACACCGGCAATAGTTTTACATCGACGCTGTGCATCACATCATGAGGGCACGGAGGAAGGTTGCCTACTCTTTGAACCGAAGCTTTAGTGCCATAACTGGGAACGTGGGAGCTTCGCAGTATTTACGTGAATTGATGTTTCTCGCCTGCTAATTTGTGGTAAAAAAGCCTCATTGTAGTGACTTAAAACCTTTCGATCGTTTCAAACAAACGAAAGCACTCAATATTAAGTTTGTGAGCACAGCACTCCAGATTTAAGACTGCAGTCACAGTGGTCAAGTCTTAATGCTGCTGGCCTACAGATATGAAGGTTATGAGATCGAACACCAGCCGTGGCGTCTAAAACTTCTGTGGAGGTTAGAATGTTTGAGGCGCGTGTACATAGACTTAGGTATATGTTGAAGAGGTGTTTTATACAATCTTCTAAGACAGCGATATTCATAGCCATATTGTCGTTTTCGGATATACAAAAGCAACATTCATTTTAACTGTTGTTATTACCTAGCTGCAAGACGGTTCACCATGAATTCCTTAAAGTTGTTTTTACAAACATTGCATACGTTGCATTCGGTTCTGAAAGGTACATATTCAAGTATTGTACCGACAGTCATGCAATCATAAATGGTATTTCTGTGTTGCTCTACCACGACGCCTCGCCTCCCGGACCCTCGGGCTCCACAGCACGTTGGCACACATCAACGCTATGTATTGGTGGTGGCGCACGCACGCTAACGTCTCCCGCTTTTTCCTGATGTCCATGATCTATTAAGCTTAGAAGGTCATCAAGAGTTCGTCACTGGTACTAAAGCAATTCATTCTTCCTAAAGCGCCGTCTCAGATAGGGAAATTCAGTCACATGAGACCACTCCTCTGTCACGCAGCAAAGAGTTCTTCATTAGTACCACTGGCTGTCTCACAAAGGCTAGTAAAGACAGGTTTTTGCCTGACTTCACAGCCAAGCATCCAAGAGGCTGAGAGGTACTGGCAGGAGCCAGTACTGCTTAGTTGTGTAAAAAAGGCTGGCTTGAAACGTGACTCACCTGGCACGCAAAATACCAAAAGTCAGTGCAATATTTTCTCCTGATTCTAATTGTCCTTCTCAATCACTTCTGTGACACAGACAGTAGTTCTCGTTACGTCTAAAGTGTACATGCTCTCGGTTTGTCAATATATGCGAAGTGTCAAATATGAGTTGGCTTCTGCACAAGTTTGTCATGCAGTCGACCATTCGTTCTTTCTTGTGTCGCATGAATCAGCTGATCACGCTTCATTCTGTGCGTTTGCAGCTGTGCAAGTGACAATATTAGCGTGTTGCCGAGAAGCGCGAAACCTTTAGAGGCTATAGGGCTTGCTCCTGACTACACCGTGCTCCTGACATTGTTCACGTTCTTTCAAGGGATATGGGGCGAAGAGGATTCGTTGGATGTGCGAAGGGTGGCGAAGGAGATGAGGAAACCACCCCTCCTCTTTGAACTCGGGTTGGTGAGATGTCCCTTCCGAGCACTTCTTTTGGCTTTATTGCTGCGGCATTTCCTTGACATGATTGTGTCTGATTCTACAAACCACAAAGGTTAAGTAGTCATTACACTTTCTCTTTCCAAGAGCACCCACCATTTAGAATGATTTTGTATTATGGCAACGGAGGATGCCAACAAAGTGATGGTATGTTGGTACTCATCGAGCAGTTTCACTGCAAAAGGATGTTTTATTTTTGCCATAATCTTTTGGATCATTAAACTCAGCAAACAACGTATGGTTGTACGAAGAAGACCTGGCTAGCTTCCATTATGTGGGCTCACACATCGTTTCAGAATGCCTCGATGACAAAATATGCCTAGTGTCATTCTTCATATTTCAGCAGGTGTCATGCTGATGTGCCGGGGCAGTGGTGACGACAAGGTCAGTGGAGGCAACGGAAGTGGGAGGGTTAGGATCTCTATAATATTCATTTGGTTTTCGTAACCCTTGTAGCAGCGTCGACAGGCCACTACGCAGTGCGACTGCCTCAGTTCGGAACTCAGCATCTAAATATTTGTTTTATGCAAGTAGAGCCCGACATGAAGTATCTAAAGCTACCTAACTACAAGCAAAGTACGTCTGATTACTTGGCGCTTTGCCACGCGATCTTGCGCTTGAGCTGTGTGTCATCCTATCGGCACCGCTAAGTCAGGCACTCTATGAGACGTTGAAGAAAGGAATCCTTCAGCGCATGTCAATTACAGAGCGATGGCGGTTGCAAATGCTCCTGTCATCAAGAGAGCTCGGAGATCACCATCCATAACAGCTTCTCAACGGATGTAGGTCTTTCTCGGCTCTCGAGAATGATCTTTCAAGAACATGATAATAAAAAAAGTTTTCACTCTTTGTTTGCCACCTAATGCGTAGAAGGTTTTGGCAACAGTGCTGAATCGGTCCTCTTCGGCCATTTTTGCCAACAAGGTGTATAAAACAGCTCCTTATCAGGTACCCCTGCCGGATACAAGTTCCTAGTGTAGCGAAAATTCACTGCTGCAGCGACCTTGCCTGGCAGTTGGACATCAACACCCAATACTTCCTCGTCAAAGACTGACCTTAGGGCCGATATTCAGCGACTCACGCATCTTATCGCGAGCAACTTCACCACAAAGACTGACGACGATTCAGCGAGGCACTTTGGACATGAACAATGCAACAGCTGATCTTGACCTAATTAGCCAAATTTTCCGATTATCGACCTCCAGTGAGCCATTCTGCATATTCCCCGCCACGCTGCTGCTACCACCGCCGTTTTGAAGAATCTGCGTGGCGTTGCACACTACCATGTTGCTGGGCAAGAAGCGGCCTGTGGAACCGCTTACGGCAATAAATGACTCTCACCTGTTTCCCAATCACCTGTTTTTCTCTTCAAGACTCCGTCTGTGGACTTTGATTTCAGGTCCACGCAGAGGCACAAGTGAGTGTTGTACCCGCTAGTAGCACAGACCAAAACTGTGAGTCGATTATGCAATTATAAGCTGTGAACAAAATGAAAAAATAGGTAGACTGCCGCAAGTACATCACGCTGAATATTGAACTTAGAAGAACTTTCAGGTGGATTTTTCTAGTCTCTTCTGTCAGTAATGCGATATTTTCTGCCACTATTTAGGTGCACTACGATATCTTAGCCTGCATGGCAAAAAACAAACAAACAGATACAGTACTTCACTTCTGGATCCAAAGTTTCTGGCATGGTGGTTTCTTGAATCGAGTCATTCGCATTCACGCTGTTCCAGAATCCTCATCACCTGGCACCGTATAAATTACCTTTAGCTAAAAACTATTTTGAACATATGTTTGAATTTGGTATTGATTGCCCTTCTTGTGGTGGATGGTTGTCTTGTTAACATATACTACCCAAGGAAAGTGGTGATTGAGTCCATCTGTGCATTATGATGCTTCGAATTCAGCCACGTCACCCGATAAATAGCCCTGCACAATACTAAAGATCTTACAGCCACTCCCAATAATTTCACATTGCGTTCCACTCTGACCAGGCAAGTCGGAAAGAATTGTGAAAATATGTAGCAGCTCTACTTATCGAGGTGGTCGAACACATAATTTGAAACATCCAATTTGTACGCAAAGGTTGATCTTTCACACTCTTGGAACCAAATATTTTATGGGATTTTTTATCTATGCTGATTTTGAGCGCAAATGTTTTTCACCAGGCAACCTTTTTAGGCTGACGAAATAGTTCTTTGAATGAAAGCAGCTTTCATAAAAGCTCTGTTTTTTTATCTTGACTGCTCTCAGCAGCCCACTCTGAAATAAAAATGCTAGACGCGTTTTATTTATTGCTATTCATATTAGTAACTGCATCTGTCACCATAGCTAACGTCTGCTTTTTCAAGATGGCGTGTACATTTGAGTACAGCGCCATAATTAACTTAATCTGAACTGACCTCAAGCACCAGGAAACATACTGCCTTGATTCAGACAGACTTTATTAGGAAAATGCAGACGGAGCGCTGATGCAAAGGCAGTGTTATTGTTTCAAGTATAACGAATTATTGTGGAAATCATTTTTGTATGCAAAAAAATCACAGCATATTCACGAGGTGAATGATGATGAGAGAGAAGGGGAGCTTCGACGGGTTCCCTGCATCATTCGCTGGCCACGTCTGTCTGTCTGTCTGTCTGTCTGTCCACCCCTCTCTGTCTGTTCATCCGTCTGTCCGCATGTCCGTCCGTCTGTTTGTCGGATTGTCTGTCTGTGCAAGTACTGAGCACCGCAAGTACCGCCATCTCACACTTTGCGATCATATATTCATCATGTACAAGTACCGCCACTCAGCGGACATTCCAAGGACAAAAACAAGAGGTGCCTGCTACATACAAGGGATGCGCGACCTACGTATTGAGGAGCTTTGTCCGTAGGTCTAAAAATTGCATGTAACTCTAGGTGTTTAGCGCATTCATGGTTCAACTTACGCCTTCAACAAGTCATTTCCACTGACTGATATATCAGATAGCAATGCACTTTCTGATTATATTGTTATTGAAAGAAGTTATGTTAAATTTGAAAATATTGTGACAACACTACAGTCAGCAGGCCTCTTCCTCTCGCGTTTATCTGCCTTATTATTTTCAAGTTTTCCTTTTATTTTTTTCTGTTTTGCATTGTTTTGCTTGTTTCTTCTAAGCACTACTTATGAGATGCCTCCTCGTGCCCCGGAGTTACCTGTTGTTACACCCCCCCCTTTAATATCGCCCCATTAGGGGCCTTTAAGGGTAAATAACTGATGATGATAAATGATATTACAGTGCTGGAAAAAGCAAGTCACAGTACTCTTTAAAGGTTCTACTTGGAGAGAATCAATAACATTAATGGCTGAAATTTAGGTGCTGTTGTATTTTAATTAACTGTGTGGATACAGGCACACTAGTACTGCTGATACTTCTTTTGTACCCCTATGTATTGGCACGTTCCTTTGATGAAGTTTTGTTTTCGCCCAGTTACACTATGTTCAGCGCAAACCGTGCCTATGATGTTAGAGAAGCTTCCAGGCTGTACCAGAACATTCTGTCAAGATTACGTCCACTTCGTGAACCTCTTTTTAATTATAGAACCTACGTCGCCGCTAACGATAACGCTAGGATGTTCACTGGCAAGCCTATAAATGCGAACATGCTTCACCGCTTGTCAGTATCGACGGCCGACGCCTTGCTCGCCGCTATCAGTGCCAGCTTCTTGCTCTAATCAGACTTTCAATGCACGTGGCCACAAGTTCGGCCTGAATAAACAGTTTATTATTCGACATGCAGCCTGCTTCCTTCGTCCACGTCACGACCCCGTGGCATCTGATGGAGGTGCTTCCCGGCCCATGTAGCGATCGTCTGTCTCCAGGCATGAGCCGAGCCCACACCATCAAGGTCACATCAATGCTAACGCTGAGCAGCGAGCCAGCCACCGGTAGCAAACGCTCCCTCCAGAGCTCGGGCCTCTACCTGACCCAACCCGGAAGACTAGAACCCTGAGCTCGGCCACTGCGATGATGGCAGCTCCTGCACCACCTGTACCCATCCTGCTCCAGCAGCCTAAGGAGCCTGCCACTTTCCGGAGATCATTGTTTGAACACCCAGGAAACTGGCTGGAGACCTGCGATAGAATCGCTGCCTTGAACAGCTGGTGTACCGACGAAAAACTGCGCCGCGTCTACTTTTACGCAGAAGACGCCGCTAAAAACATGTTTCGAGAACCGGGAGCCGACCCTACGTACCTGGAATGTCTTTCGGACGACGTTCCTGAACACCATCACGAGCGTCGTTCGCAAGGAACGTGCCGCCAGTGCCTTGAAGACACGGGTTCAACTTCCCAACGAAGGTTTGAACATCTTTGTATAAGAGATGATCCGGCAGCTTCGTCACGCCAACCCCAACAAGAAGGTGAGCTTTCTTGTGAGGGGTATAAAGCAAGAACGTTTCGCCAGACTGATCAAAAACCCGTCAAAGATAGTCACTGAATTCGCCTCGCAAGCATCGAGTAGAAGCTCGAAATGCGGACACGGCAGTACAACCACAGCTTCTCGGCTGTAAGCTACGCCGAGATCCAAGCACTGGGAACTACTGACCTGCGTGAGACGATCCAAGGGAATGTGCAAGAGGAGCTGAGGATTTACTACCTTCAGTGCAGCCTCTAGCAGACTTCATCGAGGACGTCATACGCCAGGAGATCCAACAATCGCTGGGCGTTCATCAGCTTCCCCAGCAACAGGTGCAAGCCATGAATGAGCTATGCTGCTGCAGCCCGCAGTCAGATCCCTCCTCCACGCACCCGCCGAGACACCGCTTCGCCGCAGTTTCGCCGCGAGACAACATCAAGCCCCCAGCGTCGTGATACCGCCCGCCAGCCGGCCAGCGATACACGCCTAGGAAAACCGACGTTTGGCACGCTCCCAACCATCGTCCACTATGCTACCGCTGCGGGAAAGCTGGCCACACCTATCGCTACTGCCAGTACCGACAAATGAGGCTACGCGGTTTCGACGTGAACGTGCTGTTTCCACAGCGGGGGGAACGACCTCAAGAAACCTCGCAAGAGCACAGTGGACACCCCGAAGACCTTACCGTTCTGCGTTGCCAGGCCGCTACATGTCACTGCAACGCCGACAGTATACCGGCCCTACTCGGGGCCGTTCCCCGAGCCCATACTCAGAAAACTACGGGCAGCAACCGATGGAGGTGCGGTTGCTGTACTACGAACTACCGAAGATCCTCTGCCGCCGCCAACGACAACGACGTAACGAAATAGCAAGCACCCGCCGCAGAACGAAAATGGTCTTGACGTCGAACCTTTGCATGATGAAGACGGCACGACGCAACGTGGAAGCAGAGGAGCAAATAGGCGTAGCCGTGACCTGACGCCACGACCCAACCGCAACACACGGCGACGAACCAGCGACCTCGACGTAATATTCGACGGCCACGTAGTCACTGCTCTCGTTGATACTGGAGCCAATTATTACGTCGTCCGTGGGTTTTTCGTGACGAAGTTGAAAAAGTGAGAACTGCATGGCAAGGCCCCGAAATCTGGACTGCTGGAGGTCACTTAAAAACACCGACTGAAGTCTGCACAACTAGAGTCACGATAAATAACCAGACTTATTCTGCCAGTTTTGTCATCTTACCAAATTGCTCCACGGATGTGATACTTGATATGAACTTTCGAAGTTAACACAACACTGTCATCGACCTGAGGTCTGAGTCAATAACCCTAACCTCAGAAAACACGCTGCCAACCCCTACAACGCCAATTAATTACGCATTGAATGTGCTATTATGTAAATGCAAGCTCAAAAGCGGCAGCAGCGTCGGTGCAGGAGCAGCAAGATCTGGCCGGGTATACAGGCAGCGTCGCAGCGGCAACCAGGCAGCTTTAGCTCGCGCCTCGCGCTAACGTGTCGATGTGGGTGCAGTAGTGGGCATTCCTCTTCAATCCATTTCGTCCCCATCAAAAAAGGAGCCGTTCTAGTGACTCACGGAGAACAGAGTACGAGCGGATCGTAATAAAGATTCAACCGATGTATGTGAATGCTTTCACGACCCCGAAAGCGCTGGTCTGTGGATGGCGTCATGGATTCGATAATGTAGTTAACAGATGAAGTCTGCAAGACAGCGCGATAGGGTCCCTGGTATTTTGAAACAATTTTCGAAGAAAGGCCTGTAGGGACACCTGGAACCCAAAGACACACAAGGGTGTCCGGAACAAAGTTACAGTGCGGGTGGTTATCGTCACGCCGAGATTTTTGTCTCTGTTGGTCGATGGTTGTGAACGACTGGGCGAGCTTACGGCATTCCTCGGCGCGGCGAGCAGCTTCAGAGATGGGCGTAGACTTGGAGGAATCGGGGTGGTAGGGCAGAATGGTATCTAGTGTGGTCGAAGGGTCTCGGCCATATAACAGGAAAAATGGTGAAAACCCCGTAGTCGCCTGTGGAGCAGTATTGTAGGCGTATGTCACAAAAGGCAGAATGAGGTCCCAATCGGAGTGGTCTGAGGCAACATACTTAGATAACTAGTCCCCTAAGGTATGGTTGAATATTTCCATCAAGCCGTTCGCTTGCGGATGGTAGGCGGTGGTAGTCCATTGAATGATACGACATTCGGCGAGGAGTGCGTTGACGAATTCAGAGAGAAACACACATCCTCTGTCGCTGAGAAATTCACAAGGTGCGCCATGATAGAGAATGAATTCCGGCAGGAGAAAAGATGATACGTCACATACGTCACGTGCTGTGGCAGCAGGCAAAGCGGATGTTGCTGTGTATCGCGTCAAGTAGTCGACAGCGACAACGATTCAACGGTTTCCGGAAGCCGTGAATGGAGAAGGCCCATACAGATTGATTGCAACGCGACCGAAAGGCCTAGCTGGGCAAGGGATGGGCGGGATCAGACCAGAGGCGTAATGAGGGAGAGCTTTGCGTCGTTGGCACTGCGGGCACGACTGAATGTACTTGCGCACAAAAGTGTACATGCCTCGCCAATAAAACCAGAAGGAAAGCCGAGCGTATTTTTTCAATGGCGTATTCGGTTGACGGCTCTGGTCCTCTGGCTCAGAGTCACCAGATGCCGAGGCAGCTCGCAATCGGAGCGTGAGAGGCAGCGCACTAACGGAATACATCGGCGATCTCAGAGCGGCCAGAGCAGCACGCCTGTTGCGCCACCGTGAAGCTAGCGCGAGAAACTGCCGGGTAAACAGTGCTGCGCCTGCGCCGTGGCAACAAATGGTGCCGATCAGTTCACTGAATGTCTCTGATATGTCTGACCTCTCTTACATTTTTTTCTCTCTCACAAGCACATGTTACAAATGTTACAAATCACCTGTGCTGCGAAAACTAATGTGTTCAAATGTTCTCTTTTCCTGTGTATCCACTCCTTATGCAATACCCCCAGTGGGGTCCTTAAGGAAATAAAAATGAATGAATGAATGAATGAAACATGTCTGGACGTAGCGAAAGCTCTTCGAGCTCAGCACACTAATCTGGCGATCGTCTTCATCTGAGCTGCCATCCTCAAGGCCAATCACGACGGTGCCTGTGAGCTGCTGTAGCGACAGCATTGATGTTTCCTCCGGCTTCGCGCTAGCCGCCTCGTTATTGACATGGTGCATATATGGCTTCGTAGATCTGAACTTGCCGCACACATGCTCATAAACGCCACCAAACACGCACGTGCACGAAGTATTACGAGTCCGGCAGTGCCCCCTTCTGAAATGAACGCTCGCATTCTTCATCTGCATGGTTCACCTTCGGAAGCTACGTTATTGGCCGGCTTGTGTCACGTGATTCGTCCTCCCGGTCAGATCGCGCCACGCTTTCACTTCAAAGTCAGAGCGGTTGGGAGCGCTCTGAGTCAGAGGCTGATGCTCTCAAAAAACCAACCGAAGGTAGTCCGAGTGCTCGAATTCTACCAACCGAAGGCGCAGCCCCTTTCCAGGGCTCTCTAGAGCGCTCAAAATTGCCCAACCGAATACGCCATAAGACGCCCGCATGTGCGCACTGAGGATCAGCGTGGAAAGCTGAACATATGGCAGCACGAAGCTGGCGAGGTATGAGCAGTAACCACTTTCGGCCGTCGGACTTGTAATTTCTTTGATGAAGGAGGCCATCGCAGACCTCAAAGTAAGCCGCTTGATGGCGCAACGTTCGACAAGATGGAGAAGTCGACGGGTCTGAAAGGAATAGCAGAAGAGCGCTGATCCAGTCATCCTTACATTGCTCAGACGCCATGTCGCAGTTTGATGGGAACATAACCATTTCGTTCATGACAGATAGAGATGCAGAGCTTTCGGAGGACACAGGTGAAAGTGATAGGGCGTCGGCATCAGTGTGACGTCGGTCAGACCTGTAGACAACACGCATGTCGAACTCTTGCAACCGCAAAGGCCAGTGAGCTAAACGACCGGAGTGGTCTTTCAACGTGGATAAACAACAAAGCGCATGGTGATCGGTGACTGCGTCGAAGCGGTGACCATATAGGTACGGTCTAAATTGATCTAGAGTCCAAATACTTGCCAGACACTCCTTTTTTGTCACAGAGTACTTTTTCTCCACTTTCGTGAAGGTACGGCGTGCGTGTATGCGTATACGTATTCCTGGAACTCCTATTTGTGCTGTGCGAGCACGGCGCCAAGTCCGACACCACTGGCATCGGTGTGTAACTCAGTCGGAGATGTCGGGTCAAAGTGACACAAGAATGACGGCGAGGTTAACAGGCGGCGCAACGTTTCGAAGGCATCGTCGCAAGCGGGTGGCGAAACATAACTTTTCGAGTCACTGTGTTCAGTCAAGGGGGTGGTGATCATCGCAAAGAAAACGAATAAAGCGGCAAAAATAAGATCAGAGGCCAAAAAAGCTGCCCAGATCTTTTAGAGACGCAGGTTTAGGAAACGCCGCAACTGCCCAATCTTTGCGGTGCCAGGAAGAATACCGTCTTTAAAGACAACAAGGCCGAGGGTGGTGAGCTGACTTGCGCCGAAGCGGTATTTCTTCAGATTGAGCTGAAGGCCGGCGTCAGTAGGCACTGTAGTAATTCATCTATGCTGCGGAGATGCGTTGGAAAATGCGGTCAAAATATAACCACGTCACCCAAGGAGCACAGGTATGTTTTCCACTTCAGGCCACGCAAAGTATTGTTCGTCTTCCGCTCGAATGTTGCAGGTGCGTTGCAAAGACCAAAAGGCTTGACACAGATGTCGTAAAAGTCACCAAGTGTCACAAAAGTCGTCTTAGGCTGATCTTCAGGTGCCAGAGAGACTTGCCAGTAGCCACTCCGTAATTCAATAGAAGAAAAGAACTCCACACCTTGGAGGCAGTCAAGGCTATCGTCGATTCTTGGTAAGGGGTAAATGTCCTTTCGAGTTACTTTGTTAAGATGATGGTAGTCAGCACAGAAGCGAATTGACCCGTCTTTCATTGCAACAAGAACGACTGGAGACGCCCACGGGCTATGCTAAAGCGGGATGATGCCACGCTTGAGCAAGTCAGCTACTTGGCCATCGATAACATATCGTTCGGCTGCGGACACCCGACGGGGTCTTTGATGCAGTGGCGCATTAGTACCCGTGTAATGCGGTGACACACAGCTGACGTGGGCCGAGGGGAGAATACTTGCAGTCAAAAAAAGAACAGAACTTGTCCTGCAGTCATAGAAGCTGAGCACGTTGCGAAACGGTGAACATGTCGGTGATGGAGCTGCTCAGTGCGTCAGGCCTAGTAGTCTGTGGCGAAGAGGCACAGGTCACTCCGGCGAATGTCGATAATTGTAGAAGGGACGACACTGTAAACACGGCCGACGCACTCACTCCAAAGTAGTGTTACAGGACATGACAACAGGTTCAAGATGAGGTGTCTGCTGAAGCCATCGTGAAGTTCTAGAAGAGCATAAGGTAGCGGCGAACACCTGCGACGAATGAAAAGGGCAGATGGCGTAAAAAGGGCACTCAACTTGGTAAGCGAGTTGCAATAAACCATGGGAAGAGCAAAAGAGTGCAGCGGTATGATGACGTCTTATGCAACAAATAGTTTGTCCCCGGTTTCAAGAGCATGAATAACGAAGCGTCACCAAACACTTCGAATGCCACCTCAGTGCGAGAGCAATCGATGACGGCCTTATCAGCGGAGAGAAAGTCCCAACCAAAAATGAGGTCATGGGAGCAGGAATCCAACACTAGCAATTAAACGACATAGATGAGATCATCAATCGCAGGGCGAGCAGTACATGCAGCGGCCGGCGTGACGTGCTGTACGCCGGCTGTACGAAGCGATATACTTGCTAGTGGCCTCACAACTTTTTCGAACAAGCGGCAGTGTCTGGCACTCATAGCTGAAACTGCGGCACCAGTGTCGACTAAAGCGAGTGCAGCGACGCTGTCCACATATACGTAGAGAACATTCGTCGGTGAAGAGAGAGGCCTTGATCTTTTCGCGGGTGATGCATTTCCTGACTCTAAAACTGTGGCAATTAGTTTTCCCGCTCCGGCGATGAAGGATGACGACGCATCGGTGATGGTGAGCAGCGTCGAGGCGATGGCCAGCGGGGGTTAGCAAGAGGGCGGTGGTCAGCGTACGATGGCATCTGGTCGGGCTACCGAGAGCCTGTGAACGAAGGGCGCGGTGGCACATAAGGGGCAAGTTCGAAGCTCTGGTGGTAGCTCTGGTGATAGACAGGGACGCACCGACGACTGTGTCGCGCTATATGGCCAGGCAGGCCATAGGCAAGCATATTGGCCGATTGTCGAGTGTACGCCATTGTCCTCTACTCTGGAGGAACCTTGTCTGAGCGAACCGAGGAGTGGGTTCCAGCGGTACGGCTGATGACAGTGATGTGAAAGTTCGAAGAGGTAGTCGAACGGCCGCTTCAGCATGGGTTAGAGGTGCATTCACCTCGGCACAGACCCCGGGAGACGACACGGTGAAGTACTGCATAGAGATAGCAGAGCCGCGCAAACTAGCTCCTGGATGACCTGGCGAATGTTTGCTGGCAGAGGTGACGCTGGTTGACCAGCAATTGATAGCAACGATAGCTGACGAGCGACCTGAGCCCGAACAAAGGCCTTGATCTGCGATAGCAGCAACTGAAGGTTAGAGGTGGTAGTCAGGCTTGAGAGGGTGTCGTTCGGGACGTTAGGCTGTCGCGTGAGAACGCACTGTCATCGAAGTTCGTCAAAACTCTGACACAGCTCGATGAGCTAAAAGACAGTGACAGGGTGCTTCGAAGGCATCACTTGCAAGGCGTTCTCGGAAATGCTTTTCACGATATGTCGTAGCTTGTCAGCTTCTGCCACCATCGGGTCGACACGCCGGCAGATGTCGATGTTGTCCATGATGTAGCCGATGAATGTCTCGCCAGTTGGTAGAGACCGGCTTCGTAGACATTTTCTGGGCGAAGTTTACGCACACCAGGGCGGCCTAAAACATTTGCTATGAAGGTACTGAAGGCCGTCCAAGAGGGGATATCCGCCTCATGGTTTTGGTACCACAGCTTGGCAACATCTGGTAAATAAAACATCACGGTACCAAGCTTCGTGGGATCAGCCTAATCATTGGTAGCGCTGGCTTGTTCATAGGATTCCAACCAATCCTCACCGACTTTCTTGTCAGTGCCGCTGAAGATGTCGGGTTCTCGCAAGAGCTGGGCACCGGGAGAGCGCCTGCGTGGCGAAGCCGGTGGGGGTGTGAAGACAGCGTCGTCAGGCATGACGGACGGCAAACCGGGCCGGGGAAAACCGCAGCACTCTCCACCACATTCTAATGTAAATACAAGCTCAAAAGCAGTTGCAGCGACGGTGCAGAAGCAGCGAGATCTGGCCTAGTATAGCGTTGCAGCAGCAACCAGGCAGCCTTAGCTCGCGCCTCGTGCCAACGTGTCGATGTCGCTGCAGTAGTAGGCATTCCTCTTCACAACAGTGCTAGAAGAGCAGCTCACCGTGCCACCTCCCTTCAGCCTCGTCATTTTCGTTGCCACCGAAAAAGCCAAAAACATTGAAGACATCGTCGAGGGTGATCAGCAACTTCTCTTGGACCGTCAAATTTGCGTCGCATCGATTTGCGTCAGATAGCTCAGCAGCGTGACGGCAAGGCAAAGGTGGTGGTGACAAACTTCAGTCACGAATACTGGCACAATAACCGTGGTACGACGGTCGCCTACATCGATGAATTCGTGGATGCTAGCAATTCATTCTCCCTCCTCGATGCTGCCGATGCTGCTTCAACGTACCGAGGTCCAAAACCAGGTTTTGATGGCAACCCGAGCCTGTCTAAGTGCAACAAAGACCAGCTCAAGTGCCTGCTCTTGCAATTCAAGGACTGGTTCTCGTCATCATGGAGTATTCGACAAACGCCAGTCGCCAAACATCGCACCTTCACAGAAAAAAGTTCCCTACTAGTGCGACAAAGGCGGTACCGAGTCTCAACGCGCGAACGCCACGCCGTGAAGAAACAAGTCGACGAAATGCTACGCAACGACATCATTCAGCCGTCCAAGAGTCCGTGGGCGTCGCCCGTGGTATTAGTGAAGAATAATGAAGGGATCCTACGTTTTTGCGTCGATTACCGCCGCCTGAACAAAATCACTAAGACAGACGTGTACCCCTTTCCACGTAGAGACAACGCCCTGGACCGACTTCACTACGCGAAGTACTTTTCCTCGATCTACATCAAAACGGGCTATTGGTAAAAGGAGGGTGACGAGAGAGATTGAGAGAATACGGCCTTTATCATACCAAACAACCTCTCCGAGTCTAATGTCATGCCATTTGGTATTTACTCGGCGCCTGCTACGTTCCAACGCGTTATGGACATATTGCTGGCTCAATATAAACGGCAAACTTGCCTCGAGTACTTGGAAGACGTCGTCGTGTTTTCCTCTAGCTTTGATGAGCACCTCCTGCACCTTAAAGCGTTACTTCAAGCTATCAACACCTCTGAACTAACAATGAAGCAAAAAAGTGCTGCTTCGCGTACGAGGAATTGTTATTCCTGGGACACGTCACTAGCAAGTTTGGAGTCCAGCGAAAACAGCCGCCATCGCTGATTTCCCGCAGTCCACTAAGAAGAAGGCTGTACGCGGATTCCTCAGATTGTGCGCCTTTTAAAGGTGTATCGTCAAACGGTTTTCACTGATCGCCGAGCCGTTAACTCACCTGACGAAAAGCAACGTGAAATTCAAGTGGGAGGCGGCACAAGCGGATGCATTTCATGAACTTAAACGACGCCTCCAGACACCAAGGATGCTTGCGCATTTCGACGAATACGCCGAAACAGAAGTACACACCGACGCAAGCAGCGTAGGTCTCGGCGCCGTCCTTGTGCAAAGACCGATGGCGTGGAAACGGTTATCATTTATTCTAGCTGATCGCTATTCGAGGCTGAGACCAACTATTCCACAACAGAAAGGGAGTGCCTTGCCATCATTTGGGCAGCCCCAAAGTTTTGACCCTACCTCTACGGCAGGCCTTTGAAAGTTGTGGGCGACCACCACGCCTTGCTTGGCTAATTAACTTGAAAGACCCTTCGGGTTGCCTCACACAGTGGAACCTCAGACCCCAAAAATTTGACGTGACCGACATTTACAAGTCTGGAAGAAAACACTCTGACGCCGACTGCTTCCCTCGTGCCCCCGTCGAACCACCAACGCCCAACGGCCTGGACGAGAACAGCTTCTTAGGAACGATAACTAGCGACGATTTCGCCGAGCAACAGCAAGCTACCCAGAACTCAGAAGCCTTGTGGAATACGTTTAGGGTAACAGCATGACTGTTCCGAATGTTTTCAAGAGAGGACTGGAGTCGTTCTTCTTGCAAAACAGAGTTCTCTTAAAGAAGAACTTCTCGCCCCTTCCAGCTGGACACCTTCTCGTGGTTCCTTCAGCAGTGAGATCAGAAATACTCGAAGCTCCGCACGACGACCCGACGGCTAGACACCTCAGTGTGTCAAGTACACTCGCTAGAATACAAGAAAAATACTGCTGGCCACGACTTTCCACGGACTTCATTCGTTATGTCAGGACATGCCATGACTGTCAGCGAAAAAAGACACCGCTGACTAGGCCAGCCGGATTTCTCCAGCCCATCAAGCCACCTCACCGACAGGTCCAGCAAATCAGCATGAACTTACTGTGGCCGTTCCCGACGTCGAATTCTGGGAACAAATGAAATGTCATAGGTACTGACTACCTCCCACGCTACGCCGAGACAAAGGCTTGGCCCAAAGGCAGTGCATCTGAGGTAGCAAGATTCTTCATCGAGCACATTGTTCTGTGTCACGGAGCTCCAAAGGCCCTCATTACTGATAGGTCCACCGTAAAGGCCGTACCTCTAACTGAGGTGATCCTGATGTACAGCCACACAAGTCACCGCCGGACCACTGTCTACCATCCACAGACCAACGGTCTCACCGAGCGTCTTATAAGACCGTCACCAACATACTGGACATGTACGTCGAACACAAGACGTGGGATGCAATCCTTCCGTACGTGACCTACGCATATAACAACGCCGTTCATGAAACGACGCAAATGCCGTAAAACTGTTCCACAGAAGAACTCCGGCAACAACGCTCGACGCCATGTTAACCAACGTCACCAAACAAAGAAAACGTCGGTGTGAGCGAGTACCTTCAACGCGCCAAGGAGGCCCGACCACTCGCCCGCCTCCGCATCAAGAACCAACAGACGACGGATAGCCGCCGTAACAATCTTCGACGACGCTCCGTGGAATACCAGCCCGGTGAACGTGTTTGGGTATGGACGCCGATACGCCGACGTGGACTCAGTGAAAAACTTTTGTGACGGTATTTCGGACAATACAGGGTAGGACGACGTCTCGGCCTACTCGTCTACGAGGTTGGCCCCGACGGCTTCACCAACTCTCAGCAGCGCCGATCGCAACCTGAAGTCGTCCATGTCGTGCGCCTCAAGTCGTTTTATGAACGTTAACAACCTGAAAGAGTGTACTTTGTTGTTGTTGTTGTTAATGCTGTATCGTAGTTTATTGCTTGTACTTTTTTGCATTATTTTTGTACTTTCATGTTTTGTTAAAGCATCGAGACGATGTCTTTTTCAGAGGAGGGAAATGTCACGTTCCTATCCTTAAGTTTTGTTATCGCCCCGTTACACTATGTTCAGCGCAAACTGCGCCTACGGTGTTAGAGAAGCTTCGAGGCTCATTGATTATTATGTGGGCTTTAACGCCCCAAAACCATCCTATGGTTATGAGAGACGCAGTAGTGAAGGGCTCCGGTAAATTTTGTCCACCTGGGGTTCTTTATGTGCACCCAAATCTCAGCACACGGGCCTACAACATTTCCGCCTCCATCGGAAATATAACCACCGCAGCCAGGACATTATTCCGCGACATGTGGGTCATCAGCCGAGTGCCTTAGCTACTAGACCACCGTGGCGGGGCAAAGCTTCGAGGCGGTAGCACATCTTTCTGTTAAGATTACGCCCACTTCGTGAACCTTTCAGATTATTATGGAACCTACGTGGCCGCTATCAATAACGCTAGAATGTTCGATGGCAAGTGAGTAAATGACGACACGCTTCGCCTCTTGTGATTTGATCGACGGCCGACGCCGGCTCGCCGCTATCAGTGCCAGCTTTTTGCTGTTCTCTGAATTTCATTGCACGCGGCCACAAGTTCGGCCCGAATAAACTTTTCATTATTCGACCTGCAACCTGCTTCCTTCATCCACGTCACGACCCTGTGAAAATATTTTCAAAAAACTTCGAACATCACAGAATATCTGCTGCAAAAGCTGCGAAATTAGTAGTAAATATTTGGCAACGGTGGTGTATCATAAAAGGTCTTCTTTCTTGCAACTGTGAATTCTCTTTATTTGCTTGAATACGACCGAGAATAAATTGTGTTTACTAGCACAACTTACAAGCAGGTGGAGCTAGCAATGTTCCTTTGCCAGACACGCAAACACCATGCTTAGCGTTTGTGTTAGTAAACAGTGGGGTATTATAAGCATGTCAGATTTGGCTTGGTGTTTTTTTAAATCATTCCAGCGTAAACTTACTGCAGACCGGAAAGCAAGGTTCTATAGCAGAGGGAAAATGCCTTAGCGTAGTTCTAGTGAGGTCGGCTACCACACAAAAAAACACTTTCTTGCAAGCGCTGGCAGGGTTAGGAGTGAAATTCCGCATGATGACTCAAGAGCGAAATACCAAGGTTGTTTTAGGGGCCCAGAGTATTGCATTCAAGAATATATTTTAAGCTTGCTTTCTGTTTTATGCCTGAATATTTAATCTCCCGCCTGTCTCACTGCAATGCACCCCTACAAAACAGTGCATAGGTGGGGCATACACGCATTTACAAATTTCGACTACGCGTAAACTATTACTTTTGGGTTTCATGTTATGAACAATATTCTTATTACCTTATCGAAAACTTTATGTGCGCTTTTTAACCATGCGCTAATATTCGGAGCCAATTACATTGTGTATTTTGATATGGGGATTCACTACATTTGTGTTCAGATTGGTCGCCTTAATATCCAGGGCAAGTTCCTTAACTCATATCGCAGTTGGCGAAATTCCACCTAAGTTCACCAATTGTAATGATGCTCAATTTCCTACTTTTGACGCACTGCCTCAGAAATCTTCATATCGCGTGTAAATCAATAGGTATTTGGAATGAGATTTGACGTTCTTTACGGTCTTTTAGAAGGCGAAGCACCTTAAGATTTCAGCTCCTTGGCAGTTCATATCCCCAGCTTGGTCTCCGAGTGTTGGCGTGCCAAGCCGCAATAATAATTATAACTGCTGGAGATCAGTGTCTCAATACCACAATGTGATTTTGAGAGATGCCATAGTTGAGTAAGCTGGAAATTTAGACCAACTGGGATTGTTTAATGTGCACATAAATATAAGCAAAGAGGTCTCAAGCACTTTTGACTCCATCAAAAATTCGCCGCCCGAGCCCTATTTCGATCCGTCGACCTGCGAATGAGCAGCAGTGTTCCTTAGTCCATAGAATAGCATGCCGCGTTAATGCCAAGTCGTCGTTATGGTTCATCTTTAAAGGGAAACTGAAGATTAACGAAGAATTCACTAAAGCTTACTGGTTAACAATGAGCGACAATTTCTTCGATGATGCCGAAATTATTGCAGCGTTTTCAGCAGCAGCAGCCTCAGAGTGAGGAAAAGAAAAGTGTGTCTTACTCCACCCACGTGAGCATGCCGAAAGTGTGCGCATGCAAACCTAGGTCATCTTTTTTTTTTTCTCTCGCAAAGCCATTCTTCACTTCAACGCACCACTTGTGCGCTCACTAGAGACGCACTTCGTGTATTCCATGCTTAGCGGTTGTGCCGTGCGCCATCGTCGACGCCAGCGTAGCTCTCGCTGATCGGCCCGCCGCCAGCGATATCCTGACGCCGTGTAGCTCTCGCAGGATGGTGCCCTATTCTCGGACTTCATGAACAATGCTTCACCTTTTCTATCTTTTTTCTCGCTTATAAATTTTTTCTCCTTTTATCATACTCTGCAGGGACCTGAGCCGTGTCGCCTATAACGCGACAGAAATCAGTTCCTTTTTTTCTTTTTTTTCGAGAATCACTTACTCACAATGCTTGTTCAGCTCAGCTTCGCATACACTTAGTCACATATTTATGCAGCCTCTCGAAATAATGCAGGTGTGGTAGTGCAGGGAACAGCATAGATTTCACACTTTCACGAGACGTGGTCATTTTGGCTGCAAGACGATCGCGAAACCAAGTTGACGCACCTTCACCCTCCGCTCCATAGAATTCGTGAGTGGCGCAAGAAATGCGTTTTATATTCTGAGTGCTACCTGAGCAAGCGTTTCTTGTATCTTCAACCGTGACCTCCGTGACTAACTCATGACGTGCCCTTTGCCAGAACTACTCGAGGAGGCCAAACTTCAACAGTGCTGCTGATGCAGATAGCGCGGCATACCGAGCATGACGTCAACGCGTTCACTCGGCGTCTCAAAAAGCCCGGGCCTTACAGCCTGTGTAGAGCTTCGCTTCTTTTTTTATCGCCCAGAAGTGCTATTTATGCTGACTCTTGAAAAATCTTTCATCGCTTTTTGAATTCCGCAGAGATCACTCTCCTACACGCTCTAAAAAACTTTCTTTACCGTGATTCAGCTTCTCTTTAACGGATAAGCGACCAAGTATGATGAATGCGTGATATTAGTATCGCATACTTGAACCAACAGACTGGTCGTTACTGCTTAAAACATTGTTTTTCTTAGCGGTGGTGTAAAAATACTGGACCAACATTACCAAGGCGGTCAAGTATATTATACCAGGTGAACAAACAAGCATCTATATGTCAATTTAATATATTTAAAACAGCATTTATTTAAACATTTCTGCACAATGAAGGTGCGTTAGTGGATCGAGGCGAGTATAGCAGTAAAGACAAAGATTTTTCTTTTAAAAACGCCGGTGCCGATTTCGTGCCTTTTCCCTCACTTTATAGGATTCATGTCGACGCAGCTGACGAACCTTTTTTTATCAAATGCATGGCGCTTCCTCTCATTGTTTTGCTCTAGAAACACCTCCAGAGGCATCTACGAAGGAGAATGCCTTCATTTTCTCATTATGGGGAAAACTGACCACTGGTGGTGCCAAACCGAAGGTTGCTGAAACTAAGCATAACGAATTCATACGACGATATGTAACATTGTATGGACGCCACGTAGCCGCCAAAATTGTGATGCTTCTACAACGTCACCATGACATCACAAAACGTCACGTCCCCGCACATTATCGCTCGGTCAAAGCTGATTTGATCATAGAGTCAGGACAAAATAGGTGAAGAGCGGAAAGCTGGCAATATCTCTGTTTTTGGAGTTCGCATAAAACCACTTTGGGGCAGCAGGACTTTGAAGGGGGTGAGAGAGGATCGGTACACCTACTGAGAAGAAAAATTCGGTGGATTCCACGTACCTTAGAAATGGACGTAATGCCAAGCATTAGAATGCAAGGCGGCTATGTTGTAGCTATTTTTTGTTGTGCGAAACGTTGTGAAGTGGGCTGAAGATATGCACAAATGCACACACCGCACGTTGAACAGCCACATACGTTTATATAACACAATGTTTACAGTTGCTTAACGATGCCAACGAACGGTATGACATGGGTATTAACAACACCAGAACAGGTGAATAGATAGTTTTTGTGTGTTTATGTTGTACAATACTGTTATGATGTTAAATATCTGGCTGGAACGTAGCCTTCCTTTCCTTGTTACGCCAAATATAAATAAGAAAATGAAGGACTGGTCCTCGTGAGGGTGGTAGCCCTAGGCAATGCTACATAAATCACCTTCAGGCGATGGTACTTAACTGCGAATGACGTTAACCCGCTCTGACAGCAGTACTCTAGCAGTTAATATGCAATGTTTGTACATTTAGATAGCCAGGACTGCCACCACAATATGTTTCACGACCATTATGGTCTATTTCTAATGTAGTTCCGAAACCTGGCCTGGTTCTGGGGTAGAATAATTGATTGCCACGCGGAAATTTGTGATTCGATTCTTGCTGGGACCCTGACACCTATATTTAGGAATGAAGTTCTTAAGGCAGCCGGTAGTTCCGTCTTCTGGATAATTGTAGTAGTAGTATTAGTAGTAGTAATAGTAGTAATAGTAGTATAGTAGTAGTATGTAGCCTACTCTACTTTATCAATAGTTCAATATATGGCATTGTGTGTATATGTCCTTAGTAACCTGCGCTTCGCCGATGACATTGCATTGCTGAGTAACTCAGGGGATGAATTGCAACTCATGATTACGGAGTTAGACAAGGAGAGCAGGAAGGTGGGTCTTAAAATGAATCTGCAGAAAACGAAAGTAATGTACAACAACCCCGGAAAAGAGCAGCGCTTCGAGATAGGTAATAGTCCACTTCAAGTAATAGTGCACTTCACGCACGGATAGATGGACGGACGCACGAATGGATGTTTCGCTCCACTTATAATCATTCACTCCAGGAATAGGCCGCCAATTTTTTCTATTCATCTGGTCAGCGCTGCAGATGCGAAATGTTTGTGAAAGCTAATATATTAAATTTACACATGTCTGTTCTCGCTATTTCCGGGTAGATACTCTGTCATACGTCCTGTGATCAATACAAATTGCTGGACGGTATGAAATTTGGCCCTGGCAGGGTCTCGAATGTTCGCTTCAGCATATATTTTTGCCTTCTTCACTTTGGATATAAAGAAGCATGAGAACATGCGCTTCTAAATGCTGCGTGCTGAAAAGAATGTAATAACATGGTATATAAACTCAGACTGAAAGCCATGCACAATACTCTGGGATGTCTACTTAACCTGTTTCAAATAACATGGAGGCTTTACCACTGGCCATCTTAAATGGGCTCTTCGACAAAATCATAAAGGAGTGAAATGATACAGATCTGCGGTTAAAGCTTTAGTTGGGCTGCTCTAGTTGCAATGGGCAGTTTATCAGGGGTCACGGTTCTCGCCTACTGACAAAAAAAGCACGAGATCAATCTGAACCATGGCGGTTGCCTTTTGGTGGAATCAAAATCCTAGAGGACGTGTGCGCTATAGTAGTGCGGACTATTGTAGAGCGGAGAAACCGCCGAAACAATACAGTATTATTTTGTTCCGGTGTGGGCACTGAAATGCGCAATGCTGCGCTCATTTTACCGCTTCCATTGCCATCGTCTGCACTGCGCCATCACTTTATTTAGCAAGCTGTCGAGCTCTTCCTTCGAATAGACAAGAATATGAAAGCAGTTTCTGCGCAGGCGCCTGAGATATCGTGGTCGACGATGAATATGCAACTGATATACGGCTGGGGGTTGTTTTATAAAATGAAGGATTGTGGTCTTTTAGTGGGGCGTTCGGAAGCACGATTTTTTTGCACCACGACCACTATGGTCAGAGTGAAAGAGCAGTCAGTTTTGTGTGTTATAGTTGTCCTGCGCCGCCGCCACTGTGGCTACCCGATACCACCATCACACGCAATGAAAGTTATTTAGCGATTCCCACACGAAGGAGGAATTGGTTTCATGCGAAGCGGCCATCGAGAAGCAGCCTATGCTGGATGTTGTATTCCCGGCCAAGCTTTACGGGGTGTATCTACGTCTTTTTGTAAGTTATTTTGTGTTGACATGAAGTGGTACACAAGGTGATTGATTGATTGATTGATATGTGGTGTTCGATGTCCCAAGACCATCATATGATTATGAGAGACGCCGTAGTGGAGGGCTTCCGAAATTTCGACCACCTGGGGTTCTTTACCTGGCACCAAAATCTGAGCGCATGAACCTAAAACATTTCCGCCTCCATCAAATATGTAGCCGCCACAGCCGGGATTTGATCCCGTGACCGGTGGGTCAGCAGCCGAGTACCTTAGCCACTAGACCACCGCGGCGGGGCTAGTACACAAGCAGTGCTAGAAAGTTTGCACATTAGGTAGTGCTGAAAAGTAGCGCACGTATTCTCATAGCTCAAACAGATTTCCTGGTTTCTTCAGGCCGTCAAAAGTGGCGAGTAACGCAGATGGATATGTTGCCTTAACATTTCTTTTAGACACAAACACACGTAGTTAAAGTATCATAAGAGAGAACTTTGTGAACGTGGCGTCTGGTTGCAAGTGTGGGCCATGAGATAATTTTGTCGATCCTCTAACAACTGTAACAATTCGTACCATTCTTCGTGTTTAAACGACAGGTTTTTAACATTTTCTTGCAGACTTGCAGGAGAGGAGTTTGTGCGAAGCACTAATTATGGTATAATAAATATTTATCGACATCTCAAAGACAATTCATGCTTTATAATGAAAATAAAAGAGTTTGTTCTGGCGTGGCAGTTGCTCGTACATCCTTCACATATACCTTCACTAACTACACAGCGGCTTCAAATATAAAATCACCTGATATTGCAGGGAAGAATGAAGCGCTTGCAGGTACATCTTCCTCCTTTTCAGAATGTACTCGAAAAAAATCTGTGCGAAAAAAAGCGTGACAAACCAAATATCTTAGCCACGTGGAGCCTGTCAAACTTGGGGTAGATTTCTAAGGATTTGTCATAAGAGTTGTGGTGATACTAATTTTTATCGTTTTAATAACATATTTCACTTTTTCAGCAAGGGTGTTTATGTAAACTTATCGAAGTTCAATTTATCACTCATATTGCCTTGATATACACTCTTCTAGAAGCTTGCGAAAAAGTTCTATGCAACTGATCTTCAAACGAAAGTGTTTTATGCCAGGGTTCACCAAGGGTCCACTAAAGTGTCTTCATAACGAACAAGACGTTGTAAAATTTATACTAACAGATTGAAAGGGAAAACAACCAAGAATAAAAAAAGTTACGTCATATACAGGAAGCGAATGATAAAGGAGGAGCTTGCTCTGGAGGTCAAGTCTGGTGAACCGTGAATCCTTCATACGTTCTTTCAGCCAACGTGCGAATAAATGCCCTCTCAGAACAGCGAAGGTCTTAGGATGTCAAACCCTAACAAACAATATTAGAGGCAATAGTAGTAGCAGTATCATATTATAATATAATTTTTATAAATGGAACAATTTCTTGGTGAACTTCAGCATTTATTAGCGTATTCACCTATCTATCTATCTAGGCGCTTACGTTTGGGTGCTTTCAAGATTACCCCCTTAAATCGGCGTGAGCCAAAATGAGAATGGGATGGTCAGGAGGTTTAACGAATATTAGGCAGTGTTCAAGACATGAATAATATCACAACCCAGTCGCGTAGAAATTTAAATACTACCCGCCAGACAGTGGCACATACCCACGGGCTGGCATGTGCTACAGGTGATTGGCACTAGTATCCAGGAACGACGAGAACACACAAGGGAAGTTTTACCACGCGCTAGCGTTAAGAAATACCGGACATCAGTAGCGTCGTCCCGACAAATGCAAAGAATAAATGTCAGGATCCCAGCTGGAATGGAACCTAAGCATTCTGCGTGGCAGCGAAGCATTTTACCACTGAGCTATGCAAGGTCATGTAACTACTTTTCAGATAGGGGCTAATCTTCGTGAAATGTCAATAGTGATTGCAGTTTTGCCTACCCAATATTATAAACACTACATATGTACTCCTTTGATACCACAGTCCTGTCAGGTTAGCGTAAATTGTGGTTAGTTGCCATGAATTGAAGTTGACTTATGTAGCAGTGTACAGGGCCAGCATCCTCGCGAGTATCAGCGCTTAATCAGCTTCTGGTGTTGCTAATACTCATGTTCAATTTCAGTCAAATGGTGGTTTCGCGACGTTAAACCCCACATATAAATGAATCAATCAATCTTGTTCAAATTGCCATTGATGTGCAAGTGCAAACAACTGGTTATATAAACATCGGCAACTCGCCAACGCATATGGGTGTGCGTGCAACAGTACTATACATATTTCGCGTCATTGCATGACATGTCCCTCAATAAATAAGTTGCAACATGGTCCCCTTCCCTCCAAATTCTTCGCATGGCCTCGATTCCCTGGTACGTGGGCCGAAAGTTGCAAGCATCCCGTGCTTTTACACGATGCTAACTAAGGGCACGCCAACGGACGCTGGTCGCATCGGTTGCGTCTCCCATCGGAACTCGCGTTTTGCTTGCGTAGAGTCCCTTGCCTAATGAGCCCTCTCACGCAAGGAGACGCGCGCATCGCCTTTCATTCTGTCCCTGTCATTTGCTCCAGAGGCAGGTGGCTACTACTGCGGGATTAATGAACACGGCTCCAGCATAAAGAACAAGCTCCCATAAGCTCCGTCGTTTTGCGGCGAGCCTATCATACCAGGTCTCGCTCCACTGTGGCTGCGCGAAACCACTAAAACCCAGACGCGTATGTTAATCAGCTTGCTGACCGGCGACAATCTATTTGTACACACCATATACCATCTGGCGGTCGTCACAGCTCCGCAGCTTCAGCGCGTTGTCGCACCATGGTGGTCTAGAGGCCAAGGTTTTCGGCTGCTGACCCGCAGGTCGCGGAATAGAATCCCGGCTGCGGCGGCTGCATTTTCGACGGAGGGGAAAATGCTGTCTGCCTGTGTGCTCCGATTTCGGGGCACGTTAAAGAACCCCGAGTAGTGGTGATTCGCGGAGTTCCTCACTACGGCGTCTCTCATAATTATATGGTGGTTTTGGAACGTTAAATTCCACATATCAATCATCTATGCACCTATATCAGTGCACCACGTGCATCACTAGCTGTAATCTCACTTTGCGTTTCACGAATACATCATCATCCTCATCAGCCTGACTATGTCAACTGCAGGACAAAGGCATCTTCTATGTTCCACCAGTCGACTCAGCCCTGTGTTTCCTGCTGCCAATTTATACCCGCGAACTTCTCAACCTCATCTGCTCACCTAACCTTCTGTCGCCCCCTAGCCCGCTTGCCTTCTCCAGTAATCCAGTTAGTTACCCATATCGACCAGCGGTTATCCTGTCTACGTGATACATGCCCGGCCTATGTCCGTTTCCCCTTCTTTATTTCAACTATGATAACCCTAGCCCCGGCTTGTTCCCTAATTCACTCTGCTCTCTTCTTGTCTCTTAAGGTTACATTTATCATTTTCTTTCCATTGCTCGCTGAGTCGGCCTCACTTTAAACTGAACGCTCTTTGTAAGTCTTCAGGTTTCTGTCCCGTAGCTAAGGACCGGCAAGATGCAGCTGTTATACACCTTCCTGGTGAGGGATGGTGGCAATGTACCTGTCATGATTTGAGTGTACTTGCCAAATAAGCTCCGCCCCATTATTATTCTTCTATTTACTTCAGTCTCGTTGTCTGGCTCCGAGGTTAATACCTGTCGTAAGTAGACATAGCCTTCTACAACTTCAAGTTGACGGATACAGGATTGGCCGAATGAAAAGTTTCCCCTTGAGGAAGGCTATTACTTTTCTCATCATTGTCACTATCCCGTGACAATACTTTATGCAGGCTGTCTCACCTTGTAGTGGCGGAGCACACTGGGTATCTCTTAACATCGTCGTGAACTAGCAGTGCAGCGGTGGTGTACGTGGCACGCTTGTCTGCTACAAAAGCAGCCGACGTCCTGCCTGATGGGTGCGACCTTGTTTCTAGGGGCGAAGCTCCTTAGAGTGTGGGGCGTTCCCTCGTCGTATGCCAGTATGCCTCGGTGTGTGAGACGAGGGCCCATTTGATGGACTCTCGCCCAGGCTGTGGAAGCTCCCTAACAGTATTTAACGTCACGGTGGAGTGCGCACAAAATTATTTCCTCCCCTTTTCGCTATCTTTTCCCGCTTCCGTGGCAAAGAGCTGTGGAAGGATGCCCTCATCGACGAGCATCCTGAGGTCCTGCAGGCTTTAGTTCAAAAGTCCCGGGTACTCATTGAGTTCATCATTGGGAATGCATATTAGAGTTCTCACCGACATGCTTTTGTTATAAATATATAATAAAACGTTTTCTCTTTTCCTCGCCGTAGTAGCACATTGTGGTAGTAGCTACTTCTAGTTATTATTCAAAATTGTTTACTATACGGTGTTCTCTGCATATGTTCTTGGAAAATTATCACTTTATGATGTTAGTGGTTTTTGTATAGAAATTCACAGTGTACACGCGCAAAAAATGATAATCAGTGGGACGAAGCGTACGTTCGTTTGTCTGTTCGTCACAGCCAAACAGATGGGTGGACAGACACCCGAACGCTTCACCCCACGTATCATTATTCCCCCTTGGAATATGCATTGAATTATTTTCAAGCAAAAAAAACGAACCAACCACCTGCAAACAAGCCGCCTACGCAGCCATCCTTTTACCAGCCGTCACCATGGTTCACTTTTTTTAGCTTTTTTTGTGTGTCCAATACCTATGTTCAGATTGGCTGTGATTTTTTGGTTATGTTATACCTATTTCTGGCTGCCTTTAGAACATAAAAGATGGAAGAAACGTATACTGACAGCCTTTATCGGCACATGCTTAAAAACACAAAGTGGCCTATATTTCCATTCTATGACATAGAGCATCAGTGGTTACTCTGCGTGGAATGGGACACAGAGGAACTGCGTTCAATTGGAGAAGCGGCCATCACATATTGATCGCGACAAAAGGCACATTTAGTGTGCTCTTGTGATACACTTTAGAGGGACACGAAACTAAAAAAACTGATCAATTCAGATTGACAAACTGTAATACCAAAACAATTATGACGGTAATTCTGCTTTTCCAGAGTTACTAGAACAGAAAAAAAATTAGGGCCGAAGTCACATAAACTGAAAAAATACAACTGCGCTAAAGACGAGACACCAGCAACGAAGGGGACAAGACGATTGAAGACTAAGAACGGGTTTGTCCAACATGCACCCCCTTTACAAATTAGGTGCGTGCGCAGCGACAGTCATAATACAAGTTGCATCACGCCAACGACTCTCATCAACAAGAAAAAAAGAAAACCGGCCATTATCTAGGACTATACGGGGATTTGTTGCTGGCGCACTTATAAAACCCGTGACGAGCTATCCAAGAGGCCTCCAAGAGTTCTCTTTTGCTTTTGGCTCACCCTATCACTTTGCTACTGAAGACGGGCATGAATCTCTGCGCACATGCGCCCCAATGAACTAGTAGGTGCTTCGCATTTCCGTGTAGGAATGCAAGCCCATTGTCATTAGCACCCAGGTAATAGGGCGAGCCAAAACCAAAGCGCAAAAGGAATCTTGGAGACCTCTCGGATAGCTTCACACCAGCCTGTTAAGTGCGTCAGTGACACATCCTGGTAGTATTCCGGGACAGAGCATGATTTTATTTTTTGTAGATAGGCATTTTAGGGGTGATGCAAGTTGTCACGTGGTCATGACTGTCACTGCGCAAGCGCTCAGTTTGTTTCATAAGGGGTGTGTATGCTTCAATAAACCAGTTGTTAGTCTTCGATCGCCCTGTCCACTTTATTTCTGATGAGTCATCTTGAGCACAGTTATATTTTTCAATCTTGTCTTTCTAACTAAGCCCCCGAACGTACACTTCTCAAAGTAATCTTTAGAATTTTGCGCCAAAATGTCTACACAGATTGTCATGGATTTCAAAGTGCATGCTTCAAGTTAGGTGAAATTCACCTAACGAAATATTCCGAAAGTTGGCTTCTTCTTATTTCAATTCACTTCACTTGCTCAAGAAACACCTCAAGGAGCAACGTAAGCCCCGTAACATCTAAAAAGCTTCGACGTCTCTATGTTCTGTTCGGAGATTCTAAAGTGGCCGGGCCACCTCATTTTTTTTTTTTGCGTGTTTTCTCGCTACCAACTGCCTTCTAGCGACGAACTTGGTAATTTCAACTTTGTGATAGAGTCATTTAGTCGAGAAAAAAACATCGTGCGTCTCTGAGAGTACATTTGCAGAACTCCAGGTGATGGAATCTATTTAGAGCATCTAATAAAGCGTATACTAGTCCACGAGTCTCTTGGAGATATTACACTTGATAAACAAAAGCAGCCATACGTTGCATTATTTAAGGCCAAGACGAACTTCTCGATTGCTGTGTTCAGGCATGTCAGGCTTTATTTTGGAGGAATTCAGTTAGGGTCTTCAGCTCTGCCTCCTCCGACACCACCTCCTAGAGATCTGCCACCACCAACATGGCCTCTCCGAGAAAGAGGAGTTTCATTTAAGAGGACAGCTGTAAAGATAAAATTAAAAAAGAGTTTTGTGTTCTTGATTCAAACATAAGAGTTAGACTACTGCCACTGTAGTGTGAAGTAGCACGTCGGAAAGCCTTTCTTTGGGGAGTGCCTAATAATATTTCTAATAATATTATGAACAATAATACTTTATGTGAAGTTCTACGTCTTTGACCATCCTATGATTATGAAAAACGCTGTAGCAGAGTGCTCCGGAAGTTTGGATCATCTAATGTTCTTTAACGTGCATTGACGTCACACCGCACACGGGCCTCTGCCGATTCGCCTCCACTGAAATGCGACCGCCACGGCAAGGATCGAACCCGCGACCAACAGGTCAGCAGCAAAGCACCATAGCTACTGATACGACTACAGCGGACTCTTTGTCGACTGCAGTCACACTCGGCATTTTTTTGGTTGCGATGATATGGGCAACTTTTTCTAACATTCAGCATATGGTACCGTATGTATTGAGAGAGAGAGACGTGACACGGAAGGCCGGGAGGTTAGAGAGATAGTAGCACTCGGATTGCAACCGAGCTTTTTGTTCGTGAAAAAGGGCAAGAAAATGGTGCAGAATAAGAGAGAGAGATAGGATAGAAAGGAGAGGAAAGAAACGCGTGTGCTTGCACAATAACACACCCACAGGTAAGGCATTCTTGCTACTTCATAATCAACATACAAAGCTAATCTCAGCTTCATTAAAAAATCACCTCCCCTTTACTATTAGTTGGAATGAAGTATGCTCGAAGATTAAATCTCTCGACCTGTTTACAGTCATATTAGCTAATACAATTTCTCAAACGCACTATGAACGCTGCTGTTTTAGCTATTTCTGTGATGTACTCGTCTTTTCCACGGCTTTGTCATGTAATTTTGCACCATAAGGAATCAAATAAAATTTTTTTTCGCACCCCACGAATCAGTATGATATATAGAATGTTTGTGGACACCCCAGGTGAAATCAGATGACATGGAAAGCTTTACTTCTGATTATCACCAAAGACAAAACTGTTCACATGGAAAGCGTACTTTAGCAAACTGAAACGGAAAAGAAAGACAGGGAATATTGCAGAACATCAGCGTGCCGTAACCTCCATTGCCTGCATACAGCAAAAAAGCATACGCTCTCACGATGATGGTGCATCGTCACAGTTTTTCTCGTAAAACATTGCATAGATATTTTATTCCTGCAAGAAAAGAATCTAGTGCAAATTAACAAAAATAATGGGTGCGCGGTTTGCATGATTACCTGATTCGATAGTGTCCCAAATATGACGTCTACTCCAACCAGACCATGCATGTTGAAATGGCTGCAAGTACAACTGCAATAGCGCTCAAAATAAAGCACTTAAGGCGTTTTTCACCAAGAATCTTTCTGTGTAACGGTTGTTCGGCATTGCTTTTGCCCACGAAACAATTAGCAGTGGGCAAGTGCTTCAGTTAGCTTACAGAAGTCATGTAGCGCTAAACTTACTTTCAGAAACGTTGTTTAGCTGTCAGTGTTGTCACCGTTAGGCAATGTTAAGATTGTCGAGGTGGCGCAGGGGTTCTATATTGTGAGAAAAAAGAGGATGATATTGTGAGAAGGGGGATGATATCGTGAGAAAAAGAAATGGCCCTGTATCTGCATGTTTTACTGCAAATGTCGTCGAAAAACGATATTCTTGCGTCTGGAGAGAGTGAACAAAACGTTTATTCGATGTTCTGCGCAAGAAAATTGCTGAATGGTATTCTGGAGGCGCTGCTTTAGAGTGCCTCGAGCGTCCAGCGGAGGTGAACGTGTGTATCAAGTCACGTCACACGTGAGGCATGAGCGCTATCTGGCAGTTACCCTGAAAAACAAAGTTCGTCACGTGCATGTTCGTTTCTGAGGTGATAAGATGTAGAACGCAAGACGACATATACGTGCCCCCCTCCCCCGTGTCGCCTTAGCAAAGCGTCTGAAACGCTTGCCTTTTCGTGCAAGCGTGGCA